>JBAMJV010014773.1:0-18866 GCA_037951105.1 Echinarachnius parma
ACCTATAAGTTGGGAAAAATGATTGCGCTGATTTTCACATGACATCAAAGTAGAAGTCATTACCTTTAAAATGGTATTATAATTTGCCAAATACGAACTAGCAAACCCTCTCAAAATGAGCGCCCAAGATTGGCTGAAGCAGTTTTCAAGTTAGGGAGAAAACGGGCAGCTTCAAAGATCGGCTTCCATTCAATTGCTGTGCTCTTAACATTTTTATTTGATGAAAAATCATATTCAAACATGATTTCTTACACTAAACATTTCACAGAAGGTATATTACGATACCCTCATTCAGGAAATACCAACATCCTGAATCTCATATTTTAGACAAAATTTGATTAGTTCAGCTAATTACAGAAACTACCACCGCGACCTAATGGTCGTTTTATGATGAAGGTCAAGTATTGTTTTACAAGGGGAAAAAGGAACAGATAGTTATACGGTACCCTCGTTATAAGCGAGCTCGTTATAACGGTGTTTCCCTGTACTTTGTACCATGGGCGTCGATCTGTAATTGATACCCATTCATCAGGGGGGGATGATCTATTCATTCATCCCCCCCTGATGAATAGGTATTACGTAAGTATCGACGCCCATGCTTCGTACCATGCTTGCATGGTAGAAAAAAATTTACAGAACTATTTTAGAAGACTGTTTTCTAAAATTCATTCAAATAGCAGTCATTAACACAAGAGGGCGCAATGCAGGCACACCTTCCCGTTCAAATATCTTTAACCTGTGTTCTTTTCTCATACAAACAATCAATGGAGAGATAATACCAACCAATTAAAAACACAACTTTAGTATTTTTCACCACAACTGTGTAGATTTTATGACAGCTAAAGCCTGGGGCAGACAGAGCCTACTCGACCCAATCCAACTCGACCTGACTGCATGAAAGCCAAATTTTGTCCAATTCTGTCATGGCCGATTCAACATGTTCAACATGTTGAATCGGGCCCGATTAGCTTCCGACTTGCAAAATCAGAGTGCAATGCACACAGATCCGATCCAACTGAAAACCAGTCGGATCGGGTCGAGTCGGCTCTGTCTGTGCCAGGCTTAACAAGCTTTGAAAATTCTATGCAAAGTTTTCATCTGCCTTGCATGCAAATTATTTTTCTAAGTGCCATCTAATCCAGAACTGTACTATCCCTTTAAGGTGAAAGAACGGTAGTATGTACAGAAGGAAGAACATTTCAAATGCAGATCTGTAAAGTGGAGTTATAAAAGGCTGTCATTGGAAGAAGCTGGATACAAATCATAATTAAAGGGATAGTACAGTTTTGGTCACACACAATTTTAGTAATTAAAACTAAATTTTATTTAGCATTTTATCATTAAAAACGAACAGTTATAGTTCAATGATGCTTCATGCCTGGATGGTAGAAAAACATATACCATGTACGTGGTTAAGTTACAGGGCTGTTTTTATTTAAAAAGCAGCCATTAAAACAGGAGGGCATCCTCCAGCAATCTACGTTTCAACCATTTTTTTTCTTCAACAAATGTGAATGTGATGTTTGGTTGAAATATTATTCAATAGAGAGATCATCAAAAACAATTTAAAATCCATTTTGGTTGATATTAAAAAATGTACAGTATTTTTAAACATTCTGTTAAATTATTGAATATAAATGTTGGTCCCCCCACATTTATTCCAATGATATACATGTACTTATGGATATTTCAGCTGTTTTTGAACTGCTTATCATATAAAGATGATTCTGTCATTAACATTGTGTGCTCTTTCAAATTTTACACTCAGTTTTTCATTACCTCACAAGCAAATTATTACTTGAAGCGCCCTCTATACCAAAACTGAGCTAATTAGTTTGTAATTGACAAAACGTGTGTGTACATGTATTTCTGATAAAAAATGAAGCCAAACATTTACGTTCAGATACTGCAAAAAGCTAATGATTACCGTAAATCTCCGTGTAAAGAACACACATGTGTACAAGAAGCATCCTACTTTTTTTTTGTAGACACCATGTAGTGTTTTTTTTGTGTGTCACCCTGTAGTGCTGTTGGAATGACCCGTACGACACTGGTCGTTTTTTTTATTTTTTAAAATTTTTATGTGCCTGTAGATAAGACGCACCCCCCACCTCTGGTATTTTTCCGGCGAAAAAAAAATTGCGTCTTATACACAGAGATTTACAGTACTCAGATGAAATACTCAAAGAATACAGTAAGGGGATGTTATCCTGCAAAAAATATATCATTCTGACACAAAATCACATAATTTGAAAATCGTTAGTAATACAGTCAAACCCGCCCCAGCAACCACCTGTTAATAAAAAAGACTAACTATTCTTAACCCCTTGAAAGCAGTTTACATGCAAATGAACCTGTCTATAGAGACCACCTGTTTACAAAGACTTTTTTCCATGTCCCATTGGCGGTCTTTATACTAATTGGATATGGCCCATTCAGCATGACCTGTGTCACAAGCTGGAGGATATTAAAACCTAATGAAAACATCTTCAAGGTAGTAGATTTAGCGCTTGTATTTAAGCACTACAAGTATCTCATTGGTCATAGGTTGTCCACTAGCTGTGTGGCAGACAGAGTTTTTTTGTTTTTTGAACTGGAGGCTCACTCCCTGAGAACAAATTCTACCAGCAACCGCAAATGAAATTATCAAGGTAGAGGGTTTAGCCCTTTTATGAGTGCACTGCTCCAAGTGTCTTGTTGGTCATTGGTTGTCCCGGTGGAAATTAAACCCTAACATTGACCACTTCTTCAGCGCAGAAGTCCTGTACCGGTTCCTCTGTAACCACTTGAGAAGCCGACAGTGCTTTCCGCTGAAAAGAAATGAAAGCTCTCTTGTCACAGTAAATATTACCAACAATCACAACTCGAAATATCAGGGTAGTGGATTTAGCCCTTGTATAAGTGCTACAAGTGTCTCGTTGGTCATTGGTTGTCCCGGTGGAAACTCAACCCTAACACTGACTACTTCTTCAGCGCAGAAGTCTTGTACCGGTTCCTCTGTAACCACCTGTGTTGCAGACAGTGCTTTCCGCTTCGAGGAATTGTATGTTCTCTTCGGCACTGGTTCCCCTATATTGTGCTTGGTGTAGAGGTGCCTCTGATAACTATCCTCCTTGTTGAAGCTTTTCATGCACTCTTTGCAGGAGAAAGGCTTGTTGTGTGTCCGCTCATGGACTTCCAGAAGCGCTTTTGCCCGGAAACCCGCTCCACACTTGTCGCACAGGAACTTCTTCTCCTTGTGGACACTGGCGTGGCTCGCGAGTCGAAGCTTGGTTGAGAAACGCTTGCCGCACAGTTCGCATTGAAAGTTTTTCTCCGTACCATGGACACCCTCCAGGTGGTATCTCATGTCTGAGCGTGATCTACATGTCTTCTCACAGACGGGACACTGGAAGATTGGGGCATCCTCGTTGTGCACCCTCCTGTGGAAGCGGAGGGACGCCATGGTCTTGAAGGACTTGTCGCACTGTTCACAGTGGAAGTTCTTTGTGGCGTTGTGCGCATGCAGGTGCTCCTTTAGTTTGTAGAGCATATGGTACCCCTTGTTGCAGCCCTCGAAGGTACACCGGTACCTCTTCACATGGGTCTTCTGGTGAGCGCGGAGGTTCTTGCGGTTTCCAAACATCTTCCCACATGAATCGCACACAAAGTTTGACTCGTGGTTGAGCAACTCTGGATGAATTGCATTCATGTGTTTGGTCAGGTTGCCTGCATTGCCGAATGTCTCCTGACAGACAGGGCACGCGATCTCTATGGGAAACACATCCGCCTTCTCCACGTAACCATCAAAGATGTATGGCTTATCCAGCGAATACTCCTCCTTTGTTGCTTCCGCCTCCTCAAAGTGTGTCGGATGGTTGACATATTTTGTCAAGTGGTTGTCAAGGGACGGTTTCTCAAGAAAAGTCCTGCCACACCCGGGACACTTGTAGATGCCCATGTGCCCGGCGTGGTGATAGTTGTACTTTCCTCTGTCGTGGAACGCTCTAGGGCAATAGGGACACTGGAAAATACCCTTGGAATGCTGTTTCATGCTGTGCATTTTCAAGGCTTGCAGTGAAGGCACGGTTGTGTTGCATTCCTTACAAGTGAAGTGGCTGTGAGCTTTCTTGTGATGAAGTCCCATATGATATCTCATGTAGTATTTCTCCCCGCACTCGTAGCAGGTAGACACTATATTAGAGTAATTGCACCGTGAGTTCCTCCTAGACTTTCCCACCATGTCAGCCTGCTCATTATCGCCACCTTCCTCATCCTTGCATACGTAATCAACGTCCTCGTCTCTTCTGTCCACACTCAGAAATTTCTCCATGAGACCCCGGACCTCCGACAACTTCCCTTCCTCCCAGAGCCTCACGCCCTCGGTGCAGATGTCACACTTCAAACCGGGAAGGCCACAATGTGCCCTCATGTGCTTCCCTAGCATGATTTCATCAAAGACAAATGTCTCACAATGATGGCACTTCATCATATTCAGTTCCCCCCGAGACTTTGCTGCACCCCTGGTGCCTTTATCCACAAAGTTTTCACCGGGGATACCGGTTTCCTCATCAGGCAAGCTGTCCCCTAGCTTATCCTGCTCTTTCGATTTGTTCCAACACTCATAGGCGTCCTCTGCACTTCCGAATATCTGATGCGCATCACCTAGATGCTGTCGGTAGCTGACCCTCGTCTTGTTCTTGAGGCCACACACCACGCAGCATGGGGCAGGGTTCTGCATCTTCCTCTTCTTGACCACGACTTCTTCCTCAGCGACATCACCATCATTCTCCATCTTGACCTTAACTCCGTTTTCTGCCGTCACAAGTTCGTACTCTTTTCTTTTTCGCTTCTTCTTCCTCCTTTTCTTCTCCTTCTTCTTCACAGAGATGCCGCTGTCAGCACCATTAGGTGCCTCTGTTCTTTGTTCGGTGACTTCTCCATTGACATCTCCGTTCTCCGTGATTTCCTCAGTAGTATTTTGGATATGTTTCTCGTCTTGAGTTTCATCGCTGTTTTCAGCAGCCTCAACTAACCTTGCGATAAGCTCTTCGTCAGACGAATTGTGAAGATCAGTATCAGATATATGGTATTCAAAAGCCTCCTGCAAATGTGAAAGAAAAAAACAAATTAAAAATTTAAGTGAAACATTCAATAGCTTATAAATGAAATATAATATTTCATTTCAGACCAGTACATTTGTTTTGAGCCACCTTAACTTGCAAGACAATTATTTTAAAAGCCTGAACAAGCCCAAAGAAAGCACAAGTTAGTAGGGAGCCCTATAATCTGTCTAAAATGTATGCTAGTGAACTGAGAAGAAGAAGAAGAAGATTTTCCGTCTGTTTGCAATGTTCTGTGCGTGGAATCATACAAACATGTTTTTTTGTTATTTTTTGGAAGAGCCTTTGATTTGTTGACCTCCAGGTGCAAATTGTGGTAGAAAACAGGAGCCCATTACATGAAAAGCTCTTAACTATTGTACATGTACGTACAGAACCTTGATATATAACTTTGACATTTACCATGTTTACGACAACACGTGTTGCATGAAAGCGTCTTTGCTATTATACTTCCAACCTTGTCCTTTGTGATCGGAACAAACGCCATCCGTACGTGTATGTCCGTAGATCAGTCACAGTCACGTGACAGTTAACCCTAACCAGGCCGGGGGGGGGGGGGGGGGGGGGGGGGGGGTGGAATCCACCCCCCCCTCGACTTTTCGCGCGATAATTCCGCAACGCGCGCAGGTATTGCCGCGCGACTTCATGAGTTTTTTCATTGAAGTCTTGCGCAACTTTTGAGACCAAATTTGCGACGACCGGGTATACGGTTCTAAAGTCACGTGACCTTTTGTAAGTGAGCGTCGGCCCGAAAATCGCCAAATTTTGTGATTTGTGTACAAATCCTATGGAAATTAATTTTTTCCTATAATAGACAAAAACCTTCATTATTTTTCATTCTAATCACTGCAGTCATTTAATTTTGGGCTGAAAGTTGTTGAATAATGGTTAATAATTTATTTCATAAAAAAAATAATAAAAAAAAAAAGTAAAAAAACAAAGAAATACATAAGAAATTCCAAAAACAAAGAAATACATAAGGAATTTTTTGGCTGTCGCAATTTTTAATGTTGAAAACCTGATAATTAGGTCATAAAGAATATTCATGCACAAAATTAGCATATTCTGAGCCATATTTAGTGATTTATTGACAAAAAGGAGATTTTTGCATAAATTTGCATAATTAATTTGAAATTGATTTTTTCCAAAAAACTAACAATGCAATCTTGTAGATTATGTCGCAATCTATCTGCGTGCAAAATTTTGTGGCGGCCGCGCGTTCGGTGACCGAGATCTCAGGGGGGGGTGGAATCCACCCCCCCCCCGGCTATAGCATAGCCAAAATAACCCGGCCTGGTTAGGGTTAAGACTGTCTTAACGAAGAGCCTTTCATGAAACAGGCCCCTGGTTATTAATTAGGAAGGAGAAACTCACTTTTTCTTGCAGTATGCTAACTTCGGCTTTCTCCTGGACCGTTGCTTGGGTAGATTCGTCCTCTCCAGCACTTGGCGAGTCTCCATTCTTCTTGGGATCAAACGATCGCTCTATTATGATCTATAAAAATAAAAAAACATAATAAAGCAAGTAAGTATTGGCAGATAACTACTTGCACTTGATACATCAGGAGCAAAAATTAAAAAGGCATCTCTGTAAAAAAAATTCAAAAAATCAAAAAAAAATCAAAATCTCAATATGAAGTGAGCATTATTCACCCATGCAAAATGGATCAAAAGGATGACAAAAGTTACACAAAACAAAATATTTGAATACATCATGAAAGTTGAAACAACTTTTGGAATTAAAATATCCTCAAATTAGTGGTGCACGTCGCACATGATGACTCTTACAAAATGATATTCACTTTTAATATTCAGTTCTTAGATCAACAATAAACTAGAAAACAACTTTTCCAAGTATTATTCTGCATCTTCTCAGCTAACACCTTGAATCAATGTCCCACTATGTGTGCTACCAAACACATCTTATTAACTATAAAGCAACCGGGCTCCACACTTTTCTGGTGGACCGGAAATTTGATTTCATGAGTAAACTTCTTACTATATATTATATTCAAAATATCACTCTTTCCTGATCAAACGTGATTATAGATGAAGCATGACATGGAAGAAACAAACATTTTTCTAAATTTTGTAAATTTCGGGATAAAAAATCTGTTTGCCTGATCGGGCCACCAAAATATGACTTTTATACATTTTTGCTAGCCCGAAGTGCAATTTCACTTGCCCCGGCCAGCGGGCCAGTGTGAGTGTCGAGCCCTGTACGAAGTAAAGTCGAAGTTAATTGTCATCTTATGCTATTTACCTGGGGTTTGTTGGGTTTCTTCTTAGCCACTGCCTGGAAGTAGCTATGCACTTGCTCCGCATGTTCCCTCAAATTGGTGGTGTGCGGAAAGCTCTCACCGCACAGGGCACACAGGAAGGGCAGGTTCTCTGACACCAGAACACGCACTAGGATGTCCTCCTTGTACACCGAGATCACCATGTTCTTCTTCTGCTCCACTTCATGTTTCCTGGAGCGGGTTCAAAAAAGCGTTTGAAA
Source organism: Echinarachnius parma (assembly GCA_037951105.1). NCBI lineage: Eukaryota > Metazoa > Echinodermata > Echinoidea > Clypeasteroida > Echinarachniidae > Echinarachnius > Echinarachnius parma. The sequence goes on from JBAMJV010014773.1 coordinate 7,602, forward strand.
AAAAAATCAACTTTGACAAATTTTGGAGCCCAAAGCCTAACCCGCACATCGTGCCCGACACTCCCCAATATCAGACCGAACTGTAACTGACAGCAAATGGACACCATCCTGCATTTATCAATTTTGGGTTCAGTTTGATCCCAATTTAGGCTCTATCTGGTGTCGGTTCGGGTTCGGTTTTGATGTCTCAATACCGAATGTACAGTGTACACTGAATTGAGTGAATTCAGACGCAAAAGTTCTAACTGACACAAGACTGCAAATTTTATTGATATTGCTGCTCTCTACCCAGAAATACAGGGCTGGGTGTTAATTAGCCTGGGCGCTATCATATGGCTGCCTTGGCTAGTATGCTCCCGGGGAGTTGAGATGGTGCGCAAGATAATTGTGCGGGTTTGAACTGTACCAGTAATGCAGGGCTGTCAACTTTGGGGAACTGCTTGGAGAGATATTTGTTTTTTCTCTCACCTGCCCTCCAAAAGTCGCTCAGTAAAGTGAGGGGGGGGGGGGGGGGGGGGGTGTCCGTAGAAAATTTTCAAAGCCGAGACCAGAGTACTTTTACAATTTTTGAGACCAAGACCAGGACCAGTCGAACCACAATGGAAACAAACACGTTCGATAGTTCTTTTTTTTATTTTGGTGCGGGAGATTTTCATTTTACACGGGAGGTTTTTTTCATAAACCAGGAGATTGGTGGGACGGCGGGAGAATGAGCGTGGTGGCGTTAAGTCTGACTTTGACTTTAAGTTCAACTTTAAATATTTGTGAAACACCCACCTGGTGTAGTAGCGCTGCCGGTGTTGGGTGTTCAGCTCCGCCCGTGTGTTGACTGCCTTGAAGATTCCAACAGGTATCTCCCGCACCAACTTTGAACCTAAAGTTTAGGTATTTAATAACCAGAAAAATATATAATGAACAGAAATTCACTGAATAGCAATGTCATTGAGAAAGAATACAAAACAAGCATTTAAAAAACATTCATTTCTTTTACAAACAGAGACTAGAGTGTTACACAAAATATATTTTTTGTTAAAAATAAATAACAGATTTTAGAATTTCATTCTTCAAGTTTGACTGGTAGAGCACCAAGTAGTTGAGGTAATTTAGTAAAACCCCTCGAACAAACATCTAAGTAAAGAATTTCTGTTTGACAGAATATACTTGTTTACATACATGTACATATTATAAGTACATAGTATAAATGATTTTAAAGTACCTGACAGTCATAAACCAATAACGAAAACTAAACATTTAACTCAACCCGACATTACCATGCTGTTGTGTGTAGCAGGCTGTGCATAGACGATGCATGGGTGGCATGTAGAGGATTTGCCAGCATTTGTCTAGAAGTACTCTGTATGTGTGTATGGCGTGTAAATGTTCATAACTAGGCATGACAATTTACAATTGTGAATGTGACCCAAACTACGGCATTTGCCGGTTCAAACAATTGGAAATGCCACTCTACCTTCCCGCGTCTGGTAGGGTGCCTTGAAGCGCTGAATATTAGTGACTCGCATGCGGGGCAGGGAGGAATTTGTTGACGTCTGGCCATTTTTGATAACATGGACACCACCATCATCTAGATTTGAATCTGGTTCCGCATCAAACTCGGCCAGGATTTCAGAAGCGGTTCTTGTATCCGGCACCGGCTGCTGAAGCCCAGGAGTATCTTCAACAGTCACAGCCATGAGGCCAGCACGACTTCTTGTAGTTGCCATGGCGACTAGCGTATCCCCTCGTTGCAGTCACAGCTCAATTTCATTTCAAGTAGATGGCAAAGCTAGAGTGGATATTTAAGCAGATACATAATATATGGAATCAAGTCATGCACAAACATTTACATTCAATTATTTTAAATTAAAACAATTATTATTTACACATTTAACTTTTAAGACAATTTTATTTTGGTATTTAACACATTCTCCATATAATACAGGGTGGCCCCTAAAACACAGAATAGGGCACTTTTTAAAATATAGTAACAAACTGATTATAATGTCTTTCAGATAGGGTGTCCTATCCAATGAAAAACGGTACCAAGAACAGTAATTTTGGTCGTGTAGTTTTTGTTTTAGGGCGCTGTGAGTGACACTATGTCAGGCTCCCATTTTGGTCAATTTTTACCACGTCAGTGTCTGATAAATCGCACTTACTGCCCGTCATAGCATCGAACAACGAGCAATATGCGCGCCATTGTTAGTGTGCATTCAGGTGTATGCCGAGAGAATGGGCATAGTTGTTCGATACTATGAAGGTATGAATACTATGAAGTCTGATTTATCAGGCACTGACTTGGTAAAAATTGAAAAAAATGCGAACCTGACATGGTGTCACTCACAGCGCCCTAAAACAAACACTACCCGACCCTCTTCCTCTACTGTTCTTGGTATCGTTTTTCATTGGAAAAGACACCCTATCCGATTGACAATCATTTTGGTGCTATATTTTGGGAAGTGCCCCGTTACATTTTTTGGGGGCCACCCTGAATACAATCTAGCCCGAGTAGTTTATCCTAAGTAATAAATGGGTTAACAGTAATAAAGAAAGCAACTCCCTCGGAAATTCGGAAATATCGGCACTTTTTAGAGACAGTTGTGCGATAATCAGAGTCCGAAATGGCCGATATATATACATTGTATGTAATAACAGTGCAAGTGCGAGTGTGCGGTAGCGCACTTGCACTGTTAGTGTATATCGGTCATTTCTTACTCTGGATTATCACACAGCTGTGGCTAAAAAAGTGCCGATATGTCTGAATTGTTTGCCCATCCGAACTAAATCGACCCTGAATTATGAAGATAATGATCTATTATTATGATTCGTGTCAAAGTTTAGGTAAGAAATAAATTCTGGTACGATTTTTGTCATGTTTTCTGTACGGAAAAAATAATATCCTGCAAATGTATACTATAGCTTTGCACTATAGCGTTAGGCACTCTAACACCTACATGTATGCCATATAGAAAGCACAGTAAACAAGTTTGTGAGATTAACAAAAAATGTAAAAATATTTCTAGCTATAATAAAGCATTATCTCACCAAATAAACCAACTGTGGATAGTAGGAGGGTAGAATTAAACACAATTTGAAAATTACATTGAGCCTTCTGATGTAAAAAGTACTTTTAATACCTATTTGAGAATATCTGATCTTCAGTGGGAAGAGTGGATCTCCTCAAAGCTGTACTGCCCTCTAAATACAAAAGTAGACCAGTTGTTTACATGTTTAGGCTTCTGCCCAGTAAAATTCTCAAATTCCTACTGAAACTGCAGAACAGTGGTACAAAAAACTGCAATGACAGGCTGATTGAAAGGATCTTGCAACATCTGTGTCTATTGTCTGTGAATGTGTGAATTGACTGGTATATAGATAGCTTTTGTATTGCATTCCAAAGTGTAACAAAGAATGTACCGTATTTGCTGGTGTATTAACCGCACCTTTTTTCAAAAAAAAAGAAAAAAAAGAAAGGGGGTGCGGTTAATACACGACCGTATTAACCACCATTTTTTAAATTTTTTTATTTTATTTATTTATTTTTTTTTTAGGGGTGCGGTTAATACACCGGAGCGGTTAATACACCGACAAATACGGTAGGTCAATTTGTGACTATAAAGACATCTTTACAGCCAGCTTTGAACTACTTATAAGATTAGCAGAACAAAGCCAAACATAATACCAGATACATGTCACCATCAAATTGATCAATGGTGTGAAAAACATCTAGTTTGAGGCTAGGAAGACAGGGGATTTCCCTTTTTTTCTTGGACAATAAGGGCAGTCCAAAAATGAATGAAAATGTGTCTTCCTAACGTTATCTTTGGCTAGCAGCAGGCGGAAGATGTTGATCTCCGCACAACGGCACGCTATTTGTAGGTACGTGACAGATCCCTGCTCGCGCGGGCATCTCCGTTGCACCGCTGACTTTTTCGCGAAGGGATTCGGGTGCCCTGACAGCGTGCCGTGTGCATCGTTTCAGAGGCTGTACTTTTCCTCAGTTCATTGAACCCATATAATGATGACATAGCTCACATGTTTCCCTTCGTTGTGCACTTCGATTTATTTTCGTCCGACACTCAGAAGTGAATAAACCATCGATCCAAACTTTTGCTTGTGAAATCCCACCTCTATTTTTACTGAAGGTATGTAGGAAATGTTTTGAAACTGTATAGATATGTTAATATTCAGTTTAAGTTTCAAGTTGATCTGAGAGAAACGATATTTTTGATGATAACTGCACGCATCTCTCTGATTTTGCACCAAAAGTCGGGTCCTCGCTTTCATTACTTTGTACTAGCAAATATTTAAAAAATCATAACTTTGTTAATAATTGACCAATATCAAAGATAGTTATATCACTGTAACACTGTAACCGATCATCGGATCGGCATGCCGATCACGATCCGATCATACATGATCGGACCGTTTTTGCCGATTTCCGATCATGCAGAAAAAATGAATAAGCCCTTGAGGTAATCTTGTATGGGTATGCTTTCATTTAAAACTGATTACCTCTCCTTTTACAAAATTACTCGCGCCGATTCTGAGCTTAGTCCCATGTGATTCTGAAAGGTTACGCCAAATTAATCACATGGGACTAAGCTCAGAATCGGCGTGAGTAATTTTGTAAAAGAAGAGATAATCAGTTTGAAATGAAAGCATACCCGTACATTACCTTGGGCTTATTAATATGGATATATGTTGCTTTGGTATTCATTTATATTCCCAAAATGTGTTTTTTGGGGATCATTTTCCAAAGAAAATTTTTTGTTTTTTGTTTTTTGTTTTTTTAATTAATTTTTTTAGCTGATCATATCCGATCCGATCTGCGATCCGATTTCGATGATCAATACAATTTTGCCGATCCGATCAATCGATCCGATCATCAAGGTCAGTTACAGCACTATATCACTGTAATGCTCTTTCCAATGCAATGAATGGTATTGTGCCAACATTAAAAATTTGATATTTTTTTTGTCACAACTCACATACCTAGTCCTACTATTTGTAAATTGTAATGTTAATAAATGTACCTATGTCAGTCTATGACTATGACTATGTGTGATCTTTGACTTTGCCAATTACAATTTACTGACCAATTTGTTAGAACAAAACATCAAATGAAAGCCTGTGATGAGGCCTTTCTAATTAGGCATCACCAAATGAAAATGAAAATTGCGCGAAATTAATGCAAATTATATTCTATGAGTCGGGACTGACCTGATGTAGATCATTATGCCCTTTAAAATCCAAACAAATACTGATATTTTGCCAAAATATGGTATTTTACCCATTTGTTGTGTCACAATTTTCGCCATTCACTTAATGGCGCGCTGCGAGCTTACCTTTCGTGTGCCCGACCGATGTCGCTCGCTTGGTCTCTGGCTCGCACGCGGCGTGCGCTCCCACTATCTCTGCACGCAATTTGAATACCCGCTCGCGCGACAGCACACGCGGCGGGCGCGGCGCGCCGGCGACGACGGCTAAAATCACCGAATCGAAGCCCCAAAAGCCCCTGTTCGAGCATCAAAATGATTATGTGAGACTGCTTGAGGCGGACAAATCTTCCGAGAATATATCGTAAAAACACCTGAATCATCCAAAAATGTAAGTTTCCAAAGTGCAGACTACTTCCGATTGCTCGAAAATTTGAGATTTCAACAAAGTTCACTGCGAAAATGCGGCAAAAAATGACTTACGGAGGTTGAAATTGGTCGAGTTTCTCGATTCAAAACATGAACCGGATCTATAATCATCGCAAGCATCTCTTGTGTATACTTCACATGCATATTACGTGGTTCAATCAGCTGTTTGACCGCATTACATTTGGAAAAATAGTATATCCCTCCACCCTTGCAATAGCGAAGTTGCATTGCCCACAGCCAAACATCGCGCAAACTACGTGTACAAAAATATGGCCCATGCGCGCACGCCATGTAACGCCGAATGACGATGCCTATTCTAATGATATGATGAAGATCTAAAAATGTTTATCAAGAAGTACAAACAAATTGGCACTGTCATCACATTCATCATAATGAGCAAGTCAAAACTTGCTTGTTCAGTTGTTGAACATTAATTATGATTATTATCATAATTAATAAAGGTTAGAGTTAGACACAGATACTGTACACTAAAGATTTAAAAATATTGGCGCTAGTGCTAGTACTCGTAGTGTGAGGAAGTGTACCCATGGCCAGAAAAACAGCGCCAAGGCCATTCCACTGTCATTGTTGACCGAGACACCGCGCACAGCGAACTCAATCTCTAGTCTTGTGATTACTTGAGCAGACCAACACAAATATCAATGTATGGGGCAATACACTTTAGCTGTTACACTTTTCATTACGTTTAGCCTACTTCTTCTTCCGTAGATTTAGTGTCTCACTGTCTCCGAAATCCAATAATAAATAATGAACTCTAGAACTATAAGGTGGAAAAAAAGATACACAAAACCAACCTCTTACGATTGCAGTCGACAGATCTGACAGTCAGAAGATGAACATCGAATCAAGCTCTTTTCTCTTGGTTATCCAAAAATTAAAATTGCAGTTGTAGCGCCACCTGTAGGCCTGATCTAGGTAGTCGAGTCGAGTCGGATTGCATGATATTTCTACATGAGTCAATTTGAAGTGGGAACGTCATTTGAATCATAATGGACCATCCGTATTAATACAAAATCAAATAATTCTATGATTTTCGTTAAATCTTTTTGACTGATTTTATGGCACTTATTATAGGCCTACAGTAAATTCGTGATAAAGAATCGGTATTAGACCTTGAATACATGATGGTATCACTAATCCGTATCAGCTGCCATTTACGTATAATGTTTTAAAATATATTTTAGTTTTCAGCGAATTAGCTTTCCACTTGAAATTAGACCTATTTTACTATTATTTTATTCACTTATTATTTTAATACGTTCATTCCGGCGATTGAAAATAATGCAACAAAATGTCTGAAGACTAAATCGGTTTAGTTTACAATAAAAACAAGCTACACAATAAAAAATAAACATGTATTTGGGTCAGAATTTTGAAAAGTGCACTTTTCGACCCCAACAGGGTAAAATTCAATTAATTTTTTTAATTTAAAGACATCTATCTAATGTGAAAGCATGGAATCCTAGCTTCCAGGCGTACCCCATTATACTGGGAAACTCCATGTGGTTCCGTTTTTATTCACTGTTGAAGTAACCCATCTCCAAAAGGCGAACGTCCGTGAGGGATTATGTAGATATAGATTTAGAACCCATATATCTAATTTATTTTCTGTCATATACAGCTTATATTTTGACAATTTACTTCTAAGACTTGCTTCTCTCTGTATGCCAAACGAGGATTGTGTTTTATTTGCCAAATAGAAAATACAAACGTCCAAACTTTTACTGAATTGTTATGTTTGTTTAAAATTAATGTATTATTCAGAACCTTTGCTTTACTTTAGCCGCATTTTTTAGGAACGCATCTATATACGTTCGTATTCCCGTACCACACACTTCAATGTGCATGTTAATAGGATAAATTGCTGTCTAGATCATAATATTGCATAATTACATGACCAAAGAGAGTATAGTTTTCATCACGGACGTTCCCATATCGCTCACGGACGTTCGCTAGAAACAAGAATGTTGGCAGAATGATCTGATCTCATTCAAAAGAGTTTCTATTCTTCGCAAATGGCTTTAAAACAGGGTAATTATACAAACAAACTTGAAAATTGCAATAAATCTGTTTAAATAGTTTGGTTTTTACATGGACCTGGTCGTTATAATGAGTCCTATTATTGGTTGGAATTGACTTAATGTTTATAGAACAATATGATGATAATACTTTATCTATTCCTATTATATTTAAGCCAGAGACTATGCATACATCCTAGTCAGATATAAAAGTAGCATTTTCCAAGTCGCCTGGTCCCTCTTTCTTACTATTATTGTTTTTAATTGCAATTTCACGGACGTTCGCATACATTTCACGGACGTTCTCTGCCTGAACAGTCTTACAGAAATTGATGACAACATTTATTTGAATCTCCTCTAGGCTCCAGACCAATATAAAACATATAAATTTATCAGTTGATATGATTTTAGCTATCTGAATTGATTATAATGAAATGTCTGCTACTTAACTATCACTCTTAGTGGACCTGTGGAAATCGTAACCCCTAATTTTACACCGGCTTTCCTCGGTTGGGCACTCTATAACAGAAATGCCACCATACTTCTGTAAATAAATGATTTTACAACATTTCCGCAATCATAAATAACATGTTTAATCAAAATAAAGGCCATTTTCCTGTCACCAGAATACAGTTTCTCACATGAGTCTTAATGTCACGGACGTTCGTATTAATTTCACGGACGTTCTCGAATTGCCTATAGTGGTACCCAAGTGTCCAATCTCGAGTCAATTCCTTACAGAAATAAATGTAAGTGCCAACATAATTTGTTAATATATGCATATCACACGTTTTTATATGTGCAAAACCTTGCCATATATATTTGAGATGTATTTTGACTTTGGGAGACCCATATATAAAAGTTATTTTGGATTGTGTATGTTGTATTTCGATTCAATTCGTATATGGTTTATTAATTGAAAATACATATATTTATCTTTTCCAGCCATAAATTTTCACAAAACATGAAACTAACTGAGGGTACCAAAAGCCATGAGCAAAGTAAATAATATACACGTAAAACTTATTTCTTAAATAAATACATAAAGAATGCCTTTTTAGATCATACATGTATATTATGTTTTGTATAAAGATATATTAGACATAGAAACCATTACGCTAAATATTATACGCTAAACATATTATACATGTTTGTTATTGCATTTTATTTAGAAAGAATATCTTAATAAAATGTAATAACAATCGCATATAATTCAATCATTTTAAGGGCTAACTAAAGTAACTAAACGTGTTTAACATTTAAATCTAATTTGCAGAGATTATAAATTGTTTTATAACATATTTCAAAGTTAAATCTTGCAAATAATCATGTTGATAGTTTCCGATGTTTCCTGACCCACATCTTGTTTCCTAATTGTTAACCTCCAACCGGTTTCAATGTTTCAATTATAATTAAGAACAAGACTAACCTTGAATGGTTTATTATAATTATTGCGCGAGCTAAAATTTAGTTGTACAATATTATAATGATTCTAGCAAAAACAATATTTTTGATATATCAAGAAATAACAAAACAGACAATATTATAAGTATTATTACGATGAAGTCATCAAAATAATGCATAAATATTACACCAATCTTGCGCCATACAGCCATTTAGTTGGACTTAAATCCGACAGGCAGATGAGAAAACAGTCTCAAAGCCTGCAGCAGAGGAGGGGCCAACAGTCTCAAGTTTTGCAGAGGGTGGGGCAACAGTTTCCACACAGACCTTCGGTTGCAATGTTGTTACTTGTTACTGCGCCATATACCCCCTTTTTTATGTGTTGAACAGCTTTCTTTCGCTTGTAGGCCTGCGACTGTGCATAATCATAATCTTGGGGTTTGACTTCCTATAATACAATGTCCACGCTGCACAGGTGGAAGTAAATATAATATCTAGTGGTATTACAAAACAGCTAAGCAAGTTAATCAAATGTAAAACGAACCTCCGTGATGGTGACTAAAAATCAACATATTCATGTGTGGTTGGCAATGACCTGGGTCGAAAGGCACACACAAGGGGCACCTGTTGTCAAAAATTGTACCAGTACTTGAACTTTTACTAAGATTTTTGGGGCAATAAATGACGAACGAACGTCCGTGAGCACAACATTTCATAAGTTTGTTACAGTTAAATGACTTGCAGGAAATAAATCTATCTGGGATATGAGAGACATAACAATGTACTAACAACATCAAACGGTATCAACTTGCTGTGAGCGTTTAACATGGTAACATTATTAGAACAATGTTCATGATCGAACGTCCGTGAGCGAACGTCCGAGCGAACGTCCGTATTATAAATAGTTGTCAAAAGGCTTCGAAAATGCTTGATATAGCTTCTTGGTTAGCTGCTTGCCCGATAAAATTGCTGTACCAGTGTCTACGTGCAGATAAGCAGTCTCAGATTCGTAATTGGGTCTACTCATGCCGGACGTTCGTTTTCATCACGGACGTTCACGAAGATCAATTTTGGGCCCAAACCAAACATTGCATTTGATAGATAGTATTCAAATAGGCAAAATATTGTGGCCCTACTATGAGTCCATCAGACTGACCCCAGCAATTGATGACTAGGATGCAATTCGCATAGCAGTGATGATAACAGACGACAGAACGTCCGTGACGAAATCCAGTATAATTTCATACAAAAAAATGTTACTCCGCGAGCAGGAGTAGTTAGCCAACAATTGTTGTAGAATGTGTTCAGTGGGTTCAACCCTTAGTTTTGGAAATAGTTTTTGTTTTGACAACTAAGTAGAATTTTGGTTGTATGGATTTTAATGTATGTTCACGGACGTTCACTTATCATGGCCTTTCCTATTGAAATGTACCCTGAGATCATATCAATGCCGCTCTTCCGCCAATTCTTATGTGATACATGCTCCAGAAATGTAAGATAGAGAATATAGACATTAATGCCTTTAAAGTTGATTAATATTTTTTTTAATCAGGTTTAAAAATTCATTATTTTGTGGAAAATGACAATTTATGCTATTTTTCCACCTTTGAGGTCCTGTGGCATGAAACCGAATGTTTGAAATTATATACAACTATATATTTTCTGAAAGCCTTAATAATACTATTCAATATGAGACCAAAAATAGGTATATCGGAGTTAATGGCGAGACACAGCAAATTATAGAAGCGCTCAAGGTCTGGAAATGGCCAAAAGTGCATATTTCAAAAATCTGACCCATTTATGTTAAGTAGCGTTTGAAACTTTTGATCACGATACAAATATTTACATCCGAATCTACAGCCTTCATCAGCGTTGTGACCCGACTTGACCTTGACCATGTTTGTGTTTGTATCGGGGGAGATGATTTAAGTAATGCTTTCTTAAATTCTAGTTTATCAAATGTCCTTCCAAGGTATGCACCAGATTTAATTATTTTGAGTGAAAGATGCCAAAAGCTCCCTACAACATCCTTCCCCCGGGCGCTTCGCGCCCCCTGGCTTGGTCGCTCCACTCCCTCGCATCATCCAACCGCTTCTAAAAAAAAATCTACGCCACCGTGCCGCCATGCATCCGACGAGTCGGTTAACCAATTCATACAAATAATGGTGGCATCTTGT
>JBAMJV010014774.1:0-23458 GCA_037951105.1 Echinarachnius parma
GCATTATGCGTTGAGGAGGTGAAGCAATTCTTGGAGGTCCTGTCGACCATGAACACCTTGGAGAAGTTTGCCAGGAAGGGAAACATAACAGCTCAATTTGATGGCTTCGACGACCAGCTGACCACCTTGCAACAGAGCCTTATGCTAACACTGCAGGTACAGCAGTCATGTAGTGTGTGGCCGGACTGATGCCGGAGAGGGGGGGGGGGGGGGGGAAGGGGGGGGGGGGTGGCAGGGGCGCTTCATTTATTTCTTTATTTCATGTATTTCAGTGTTTCTGTCAAAGGGGGAAATTGGCCAAATAGAGAAAGAAATAGAGAGTGCCCCCAATAATACATATATATGCCAAGTACTGCCTACCAAACAGACTATTCTGCCACTTAGCTGTCAAAAAATATATGGAATTATTAATTATCTTGTGGTGTAGCTAAAGTCTAGTGGCTACCTGTCTACAGCAGCCAACCTGTCTAGTGATCACCAAAAGTGATTTCCTGGAGTGGAAATAACTTTTTATATAACCTGTCTATAGAGGTCACCTGTCTTCAGTGGCCACTTTTCTTGTTTCCCTTGGGTGGTCACTATACACAGGTTTGACTGTTGTAGATGTTTGTTTTTGCTTCCCTTTAAATGATTGTCAGGTGGTGTTCAACAAGGAGATGAACGATAAGTTCCGCAGTATGATGTTCGACCTAGAGACCATGAACAAAGAGAATCAAGAAGCCCTTGTACCTGATCAGAGAGACTGGGAGGATTCGATAAAGCAGATATGTGAGTTTAAAGGGATTTCATTTACTTTGTCAAATAAAAAAAAAATCACACTTCTGTTGTACTATGTTGTGTTGTGTTGTTAAAGTTAAAGACCAGTTTTGGAAACGCCCCCCTCTCAAAAAAATGAAATGGAAGCTATAATTACCAATAATGTGAAAGAATATACTTGTACTAATATAGGATTATCCAAATTTGCCCAAGAAACCGCCTACTAATTGATATATTTGAAAAATTATTAATTGATCTAGACCGGATAGATATCGCCAACGCGGAATCGCTCGTACGCTACATGTATTACGACCACGTGCAATTACACGAGGTGTTCGCTATACGGGCTTGTCCCTAGCTTGTCGATATCTCCCCCAGCGCTAGCGGCGCGGACAGGTCTTAACGGGCGGTGGATTTATGAATTTCACAGGGGGATATTGGATTTCTTCCGATATTTCTGTATTTAACGATGCTTATGTTCGGATTTTACCACACAAGCCCTATTTCCATACATATTCAACAATATTGATCAATATAGATGTATTCGGCTAATTTCCCGAAACTGGACTTGGGCTTTAACAGAATAATACAATTAATTTTTATTTTGTTTAATTTATTACCAATTGTTGAGATATTTAAGATTGAATGAAAATCAGCTGTACGCAGTAATATTTAGCATAAACAAAATATGTTTGTAATCTAATAAATAGGTACATAGAAAAAAAGAGATCTATATCAAATATCTTTAATCAATTGTACATCTTTCCATTTATCAAGAAATAAATTTGTCTTCTTTTGAAATAAATTTACTTGCCCACAAAAACCAACAAGGCAACATGAAGCCAAAGCAAAAATTGATTGTAACTCAATCTGCATGTCAATCTGCATGCCAAATTTCTTTTTTTCAAAATAATGTTAAGGGAATGTTCTTTGTACTATTGTTATTATTTGGCCAAATTCAGAAAAAATCAAGTAAAGCGTCCCTTCCCGCTGTCTTTTTTAAAAATGAAAAAACATAAATATTTGATATGTTTCGAAAAAAAAAAACACAAAACAAAATGGCCGGGCCGGATGTCTTTAAAATGTGCTGAGCGGCCATTTTGAAGAAAAAAAGAAGAAGATAAAAAAGGGCCTCCTCCTTCCTCTTTAAAAAGAAAGGCAGGGTGCTAAACATGTTTTTTAAAATTATTATTTATTGTTATCATAACATTTTTGTCTTGCAATCTCTCATGTGTTTGTTACATGGTTTTCCAGATGCAACAGTCAAAGAGAATAATGCACTGTTGAAACAACAAAAATCGGAAGTGTGCAATCAAGGTATGTATTCTCCCTCCCCTCCTTATTAGATACTGTTTGCCATTTGCAATAAAACAGTTAAAAAGTTGTGAGATTATTGTCTTACTATATGAAAGAAAATACAATTTTAGAGCTAGTCTGAAAAGATTAGGACTTGAAATTTGAATACAACAAATTATATTATAAGGTGATGACATAATGTAGTGAAATAGAGCACTCCTATTGGTTGGTAGCCAGAGCCTATTTTTGTATATTGGACGTTACTATAGCAACGTGGAATATAACAGTGTTCTATCGAATAGTAAGTGTGTACAAATTTATAATAGAGAGCCAAATGAGTCGCACACAGGGTGGCCATGGAGTGCGTAATTTTTGTTCATTATGATGTGCTTGTTCGTAAATGGGAAGTCTGCGCAAATGCAGGCTGACATTTTTAATGCATGCTGGCGCTTGCGATATAACCCGCAAGGCCTTAGATGGATGAAGGGAAGTCTCACAAATTGCACAAGGTCAATTTTTGGTTCATCTATATGATAACAAAATTGGCTCCTCAAAATCATCATTGTATATAACAAATAGTACTTGCTTCTTGTCGTTGAATATTATACATTATTGAATGCTTTGAGGGGCATATTGAAAATTATAGTCCCAAGGTTGCGCTGAGGGTCATATCATGGTTAAAAAGATATTTACGATTAAAGTGTTCAGATGTCAAATTATCCAACGGATCGTCAGAACCGTGTACAAAGTGAGTGCAATGAGTAATAAAGTGAATGTCACTTTGCATTTTTGCTCATTACTCGGCCATATAAAGTCCATTTAACTTGAAATTTTCACACAACACCCAGTGGACATATCAGATAACAACAATTACATTGTATCAACCACTCATCACTTTTTGCACATGTCAACAAAATTACTAGATCCCTTTAAAAAATGTACGAAAGAGGTTTTTTAATAGTTGTTGATTATCTTTCTAATCTAATCACTATTTCAACAAAACATCACATGCACAATATTTTATTTAAAATGGTTGAAACCAATGAGTTTTTAGAGAGCGCCCTCTTGAGATTTAACGGCTCTTTTCGAATGATAACAGGCTTTTTACTCAGTCGTTTGTAATTTTAAATTCCTGTACTCTCTTTACCAAAACTAAACTATCCCTTTAACAAAGCTTTTGAAAAGTTCTATGTAACCCATTTTCTCAGTTTTCAGCTTCAGGGGATTCGCTCTACTAGATATGATCGAAGAAGGGACGTTTGGGCCCATCCACAAGGCGAAACATAACATGGAAGACAAACTGTTAGTCATTAAGAAGTATACAGACAGGTGAGTAGATTAACCCCTTGCCTATGGGAACCTCGTGAGCTATGTACAAAGTCTATAGGGATTACAGCATCTGTCAATGTTGTTATTGTGAAAGATCCAATTTGATAGTTTTGAAAAACCTCCCCAAATTATGAAACTACATTTTTGCCTTTATTGTCAAAGTGTTTGGATTTTGCTCAATATATGTGCATTTGCAGATGTACATGTACGTACCATAGCTCAACCAGTAACGGATCACTTTTCAGTGCATACAATTTCTTTCTGCTTTCTGGAAAGCTAAAATGATGTAGATTATGAATATTGTAGATTCAAACTCATTTCGCCGCTAATACGCAATTCGCTGCGCGATCACCACTTTACCAGTAACGGATCACCTGGCTTCATTTGAAAATTAATTACCAATTATCTTATATTTTCATCAAAGTGTTTGCCAATTAGCAATTTATATCCAGGAAAATTGTTACTTCTTAAACTTGCTTCCTTTTGTAATTATGAAGATTTTAAATCTGCTACGTATGATCCCTACGGAATGTTACAATTTTTAGAGCAATGCAAATTAATTTTGATCGTTCATTTTGTGTTTTTAAGGTTTTTGAAAATTAGGTGATCCATTTAATACTGGTTGAGTTAATTTTTGCTTGAAATAAACATTACAATTCGCTTTTTGTACTATAAGCCTGCACCCAAACACCCTTAAAATGCTGTAGAGTACACCAGGACCTCTTTCTGTGTATAATAAGGATAAATTCTAGATCCTTCTGCATATTTCAGATTTTAAAAAATCTATGTTATGACAAATTTCGTATATTTATGTTTTGAACAGGGACAGTGCGATAAATATATGTGTTATGGCCTGGCCCATGTGTGTATAATAAGCGAGTGTATAAATTCTTGTTTAGAGCTCGCGAGTACAGTATGCATACGGCGCGTGTATAAATGTATGCAGCATGCATGCACTACTGTGTCTGGGTTGAGTGTGCTGAAACTCATCATGCGCTCCGCAAATCTCTACATCCTAGAACTCGGTTCCTATTCGTTCGATTTCTCGATGTTGCCCGGTTGTGACGCACCTATACCATCGAAAATCGACAGAGGCTGTGCTTTGTTTCTTAAATTAATGTCACAGTCAGTTTAAATATTGAACTAACAAAGAACAACATAACTGCGATTTAATTGAATTTATTTACTTACAAATATCATTCTGATGACTATCTTACGATCAAGTTGTGCTCTTGCAAATTGAACACTTGCTCGGATGCGAAATTAAAAACCTGCGAATGTGTTTTTGTGTCGCTCAGTGCAAAATATTTATCGCGCGAAAATAATAACGTTTACAGTAGTCAATTTCTTTTAGACTATAATAACTTTGTTTTTTTGCCCATTTAGTTCTGATCCGTCGGTGGAGGTTTTGAAGCGTGAGCTAAAAGTGTGGAGGGATCTGGCCACATCTGGCTTTATTGTTCAGGCTTACGGATACACCATGGATGATGAAGGTTAGCAATCAATTGCCCCCCCCCCCCTGCCAGTCAACGATCAACCTTGTTGACGATCCCTATCACTCCCCGCTTAACCCTAATCAGGCCGGATTATTTTGGCTATGCTATAGCCGGGGGAGGGTGGGGGGGGGGGGGGGGGGGGGAGGGTGCAGATTCCACCCCCCCCACTGAGATGTCAGCCCGACGAAGGCGCGATTGCCACAACATTTGGCACACAGATAGCTTGCGACATAATCTACAAGATTGCATTGTTATTTTTGCTTTAAATTAAAAAAACTCTAATTAATATTAATTAAATAAATGTAAAAAACTGCTGAAAACTGCTTGTCCACTATAAAGGCAAGTGTAATAAAATGTTAGTCAATGAAGCTGCGAGCTATCAAATCTGGCAGATTCTTATTCTAGGCATAGATACATGATAACTAACTGTACTCAACATTACATATCAACAGAAAAGATAAAAACAACAAATATCTATCAACAATGAACTGAACAAAACAAAGTGGATAAGGAGGATCACATGGAAGTGATGCAACAGCAGAGAAGTGAATAGATAAATATTAAAAACTGCAGCTTCATTGAATTACAATTTATTACACTTGCCTTTATAGTGGACAAGCAGTTTTCAGCAGTTTTTTACATTTATTTATTCACTTCTCTGCTGTTGCATCACTTCCATGTGATCCTCCTTATCCACTTTGTTTTGTTCAGTTCATTGTTGATAGATATTTGTTGTTTTTATCTTTTCTGTTTATATGTAATCTAGAGTACAGTTAGTTGTCATTTATCTACGCCTAATATTAATCAAATATGCAAATTTATACAGAAATCCTCTTTTTGTCTATCACTAAATATTGCTCAGAATATGCTCATTTTAAAAATTGCGCAGCCAACATTTTCCTTATGTATTTCTTGGGAATTTTTTTTGGGCAATTGACCCCCCCCCCCCACCCAGTGGTGCAGGTCAATGATCAACCATGTTGACTAACCCACCCCCCCCCCCCCCCCCAATCACTCCCTGCTGGCTTCACAGTTCACAACATTTTCTGTGTAAATGTTTACAATGTCTTAGCGACATTTTCTTCGTGACAAAACCACGGCCAACATGCTTCGAAAACAGAGAAATCTCAGTCTGTAATAGAAACATGCCAGTGAGTGCAGAATAATTCAATTCTTGAATGTTTAATCTATTAGGTTTATATTAAATTTACTAAAATAGTGAAACAACAATGAAACTGTATAATGTTCAAATTAAAACATGTTTACCGTACAAGCTTACATGAAAACGTTACCAAAAATGAGAAATTGAGTTAGCTGCCGCACAATATTTTCTAAACATATATGAATCTTCATAATTATTTAAAGAAAAAAATGCAGGTGACTATAAAACGATAGGATAGAAAATTTGGAATTTGTTTGCCATAATGGCTGGTAAAGTTTCCCTTTCATTTTTGGAGGCAGTTAAAGTGCGACGCTGTGCGATTCAGCTAAATTATAAATTATCTTGATCACTCATGATTTCATTTTCGGAGGCAGCTAGTGCAGTTCAGCCAGCTAGGCTGCCCGAATTCTCTGCGTTCTTCATGACAAAATGAGTGTCGGACTGATACCACCGTGGATGTTACTATATGATTAAGCAAAATTATTTCATGAAATTACTGCAGAAAACTATGTATTATAGAAAAATAACCTGCGGGATATATAAGAATGTGGTGGCGGAAATAATATGGTACGTATCATGTTACCAAACTTACCATTTTCCACGAACTGCTCCATCGTGGCGAGCGAACTTGTAGAAAAAAAGGGTCGAAGCTAATACCGCGCCATTGATGTTTACAGATCGGTTACGGCCCAGCGATCTTAATTGATGGAAGCTTGTCTCCGCCCTGTATCCGCTCGTTCTGATCTCGTAACTTTGCCTCGGGTTCAATCGGACTTTATATATCCAATCGTCATTCGTAGATCGTGGCGAAGCTCAGTTGCAGCCAGCGAACTTGCTCCCTCAGAAATAACAAACCCTTTAAACCTAATTAGGTCATCCTTGGACAGGAGCTTCATTCACTTGGCAGTGCGGATCTGAAACAGTCTCCCTGACTCAGTTGTTGGAAATATCTCAATTACTGGTCTCCAAGCCTTCAAAAGCCGCGTGCATGTTTACCTCCTTTCTAATTTATAATTAAAATATTTTTTTTAGGGGTCCTGTTCACCCCAAAATGTGTTCCTTTTTAAATTTTTTATTAGATAATCTTTTCTTTGGTATTTGAGTTGCAGTGAACCATTGATTGGCCCTCCGGAGCTCCTTTCAAACTCTGGTGGGCTATTGTTCACATTTGCTCTTTATATACAAAAAAAACAAAAACCTGGGTGGACGGCGATCACGATTATACAGTGCAAGTATAAAAAATAATTAAATCGGACTATGATAGCTTATAAATCCACAATTTTAAACATATAAACGTTGATATTGGTATCATGATAAAGCTTGGGAATTGCCTTTAAAGTGATATATCATACATTTTGATTGTTTTACGCTTCACCAAACGCGACCTTATTATCCAAAGTCATGCAAAAATTACCTGTGTCAAAGTTTGCCGTTGTCTTGTTCCATCGTGAATGGATGCGTCTTCTGTTTACCGTTTTTTTTCAAAAGAACATTTCAAGAATATCATTCGGTGAATCTTAAAAAATACCAGCTGGTTGTCAGTGTTTTTCCATGTTTATCAAGGTGGAAGGGGATCCCCCACCCTCCTCCCATCAGCAGGGGATCCCCCACCCTCCTCCCATCAGCAACCCCACTGTTTGGAGGCTGGGGGCCCTGAATAGGACATGTAGGATGAAGTTATCTTTGAAAATCAGTCAACAGATGCAGCCATTCACAAAACAAGAACACTGCAAACTTGGACACAGGTAGTTTTTGCATGACTTTGGATAACTAGGTCGTGTTCGGTAAAGCGTGAAGTGATCAGAGTGTATGATATATCATTTTAAACGCAATTTCCCAAGCTTTGAAATGAATCCAATATCAACATACATGTTTATGTTTAGGATTGTGGATTTATAAGCTAATAAAGTCAGTATTTAAACAAATATTTTTTACTCACACTGTATACAAGATGGAAAAGAACAAGAAAATTGGGCTTCTATGGAAATCAAACGCGAGAGCTTGTGATAGGTAGTGCTCTTTCCACTATTAAAGCTAGAAGCTTTTATCAATGTGGTTGTCCTTTCCTGAAACCCTTTTCATTGCTCATGCTAATCACCAGCTCCCGGTCTAGCAATCCGGAGGTCTCTGGTTAGATTCCCATGTGAGCCGATTTTTCTTTGCTCTATTATACTATTTCAATGATATTGATCAATTAGTTTGGCCATTATACATGATATCTGTTACATAACCAACACTGCTATTTACCATTAATTTGCATCGCTGAGCAATCTCTACCCAGCTGTATTGATACAGTCGGTTAATTTCTGTTCAATTATTTTGAATTCTTTTCAGGGCATATGTGTTTTGTGCTGGAGTACATGGATTTGGGCACATTGCGTAAGGTGCTCACAGATAAGGAGCATAAGTTGCCATGGAAGAGACAGTTGAGCCTTGCCCGAGACTGTGCGCGAGGCCTGTTTGCGATCCACATTGGAGTCGAAGGAAAGACCATGCTACACCGAGCCGTCACCTCTACAAGATTCCTTGTCAACAAACACTACGTAGCAAAGGTGAGAGATAATAACAATAATGATGGTGCTGGTGATGGTTATGGCGATGGTGATGGTGACTGTGATTGTGATGGTGATGATGACGTTGATGGTGATGATAGTGATGGTAATGGTGACGGTGACAGTAATGGTGACGATAATGGTGACGGTGATGGTGATAATGATTGTGATGACGGTGATGGTAATGGTGATTATTTTGTTCAATAAATAAATGCAGAAATAAGTATGTTAAAGAAAAAATAATAGGGATCAGTGGTACAGCTTTCGGGGATGATGGTGGATCCATGTGCTCACTCTAATAGTTTGACAACAATAATAAAATAAAGGTTCGAAGTATAATAATTGGCTCTAAATAACTTGCATCCTTGCTAATGAGTGTTGTGGGATATAAAGGCCTTCGTCTTTAAATACGAGGGTCGTGGGTTCTTTTCCCAGCCGCGGTACGTGTGTCCTTCAGCAAGATACTTTATCCACCCCTTACAAAAATGTCCTGTGGTATTACCACATGTACATTACCACAGGAATATTTCCTGTGGTATTCCTGTAGTGTGTTGGGACGTTACCACACAGTATTCCTGTGGTATTTATGTGTTTTTCCTGTGGTAATTTGAGACCATACCACACACATTACCACAGTGAAATGGACGTTGGAGAATCTCGTTGGACCAACGTTCGATCAACATCGGTAAATCGCAGTAAAATTGACGTTAGACAGACTTGTTGGACCAACGTTGGATCAACATCGGTAATTCGCAGTGAAATGGACGTTGGACAATCTCGTTGGACCAACGTTGGATCAACATCGGAAACTCACAGCTCGAAAGCCGTTGGACAAACTCGTTGGACTAACGTTAGATCAATTAATTTGCTGCTCTCAACAATTTATTCCTTGAAATGCTTGAGCGCTTGAATAAGGCTGCTTGTCTAAAGTCCAGGTAATAGTGCTCTGAGCACTTTGAGACTCAACTGTAATAAAGTGCTATATAAAAATGGACAATTATTAATTATATGTGACTGGCTATAGCAAAACCCTACACTTGTCGGTAAAAATCAAAATGTGGATTTTCATACTATTAGAAAGGCCCCATCCAAGCTTTCATTTGATGATTTGTTCTAAAAAAATTGGTCAATGAATGGCAAATAAAAAAAATGTTTGTTTCAATTTTACAAACATAACGTAAGTATTTTACACACATTATGTGAACTTAAAATGCCCATTTCTTCTATAAACATGAATTACAGACAAGTGCAGGGTTTTGCTATAGCCGGTCACATATTATGACACCACTAAAAAGGATGGATCCTAGTGCCATGTGAAATGTTATGTTGTTAGTGTCATGGTATATTGCTTAATTTGTCAATGCAAAGGTTGGATAAATGTGCGGGTTTGAACTGTACCTGATGACATGGTAGTAATGCACCTCAGAATAGGGCACCTAGATACATTGTGCTCTACAGTGCGTATAAAAAAAACCGTTACACTTTTGAAAAATCTGTCAAAATTACATTTCAAAATATTTAGAAGATTTTTTCATGTCGATAGATGCCCAATAGTCTCATCTATCAAGTGCCACTAACAAAACAAATTTTCGTTCACGCTTGGGCGAACACTGACTGTTTTTGTCCAGAGTGTGAAAAATGACTTGCACCAAATTGAAAGAAGAGGGAAAATAAAACCAGCAGTCCGAATAAGTACTCCCATTCAAACAAATTGCTCTTTGCCATAATTTTAATGATTTCATTGCTTTATGCCAGAAAATTCCTAGACTATCATAACATAATCCTAAATTTATGCAAAAGAGCAATTTGTTTGAATGGGAGTACTTATTCAGATTGGCGCAAGTCATTTTTTACACTCTGGACAAAAACGGTCAGTGCTCACCCGAGCGTAAACAAAAATTTGTTTTGTTAGTGGCACTTGATAGAAGAGACTATTGGGCATCTATCAACATGAACAAATCTTCTATACATTTTGAAATGTAATTGTGACAAATTTTTCAAAAGTGTAACTTTTTTGATACGCACGGTATAAATGCTATAAATGATATTATTATTTGATGTCCAGCCTCATCTTGTGTCATTCAGTAGGGCAGTTTATTTATGGACATGTATACCGCTCTAAAGCAAGGAGTTATATTTGACAGCAAGGAGTACCGTAAATCTCCGTGTATAGGACGCACCTGTGTACAAGACGGATCCCCCTTTTTGGCCAAAAAAAAACAACACCATGTAGTGATTTTTTTTTAGTCACCCTGTAGTGCTGTTGGAATGCGTACAACACAGGTCTAGGCCCTGACAAGAACTTACTGTCAGAAGTAGCATTCATCAACATCATATATCAATTTTCTCATATTAAAAATAGTGGAAACTGCCCTACTGAATGACACGAGATGAGGCTGGACATCAAATAATAATCCCCAAATTTTGGATGCGTACGATATGCCGCCATGACACTCCCCAACCAGCCTGAACCAGCACGCTATTGTTTCCGTCCAACAGACGAGCCGTACCAGCGGCCCGCTGATTGGTGGAACACCCGTGTTTGTTGGCCAATAGGACATGTCCTTTACTGGCCAATCAGGAGCTTTCTCGCTCAAGCAGAAAAAAAAACCCTTGCTTACAGCATATTTGTATCACCTGACGAAGTGTTGCAGCGGCGCACGAAATGTCGTGATCTTTAGATTCCTTGTTGACTATACATTGTGAGACAAACAAATATCATTAGCAATATTATTAACGATACTATTTCCGCAATGAGTAACATATTTAGTATTAAAAATAGTGGTTAGTAAAAAATAGCATTCATGAGCAGTAACACACTGCTGCTCGTGAATATTCATATATTCATGAGCCACTGCTCATTAAATATACAATTCAGGGGCGTCGATCCTGGGGGGGGCAGGGGGGGCGGTCGCCCCCCCCAATGAAAATATTGGGGGGGCGAACATATCATTTCGCCCCCCCAATAATTTCGAAAATGAGGAAGAAAACAATTGAGTGATATAATGCCAAAGAGGGGAAAGACACATTTATCAATAATTAATCTTCAAAATAGCCGTTTTTTAGTTTGAAAAGGACTGTAAATCTCTTTTTTGCCGCGCGCTTCGCGCGCATACAGTTTCTCATATTTGCAAGTTTCATTTTAGTTGCGGGAAATGTGTTGGGCAGTGTAATTTCTCAAACGCACACCTCAAACGAAGTTGATTAAACCCTCATCTATAGCACACCGTCACAGAAAATAAAATAATCTGAAATATATCTTTCAGTCAATTCGGTCCATATGCGCTGAACGCAAATCAAATTGGCATATCATGTCCCGCCACATTTGAAAGTGGAGGAGATTGTCCCCCTCCCTTTGTCATTATGTATGTTTGGTTCCATACTTATATACTTCATATTACGTGAAATTTCTGTCTCAGGTGTGCACCAAATCGCACAATTTCACGCCCAAAAATACAAAAGCTCCCTACTGTGGGAGGGGGACACCCCCTCCCACACCCTCCCCCGCTCGGTCGCTTCGCTTCCTCGCAATGTCTCCCTCCACTTTTGAGAAGAGATGCCCTTAGTTAGCTTAGTTTCATGGCAGCCCAATGCCCTAGACTATATCGATGGCTCTATAGTATACATGATCACATGGATCCATCTCATACAAGGCTCAATCTTTTCCTCGCTATGCCCTTTAAAAATACGTTACGAGTAGGTTCACTATTGTATCCAAATTTAACACCCATGATAGGAGTTGCAAATGTCTGAAATCTAAAAGCTTCCGGGGGCTCTGCCCCCTGGACCCCCATTATTGTCCCCAAATGTGGGTGCTCCCCAAAGTCGCGTCTTCGATGAGCGCATGATAAAACTTCCGGGCATGCCAATGTGGGGCTTTTAGCTCTCTCCCAATCGCAAAAACGGATCGACGCCCCTGATACAATTTTACTAACCACTATTTTTATTATCAGAAAATGTATATGTTGATGAATGCTACTATTGGCAGTAAGCTTTAACAAGAGCCTAGACTCCTGTCATAGGTGTTCCAACAGCACTACAGGGTGACACCCCCCCCCCCCCCCCCAAAAAAAAGGTCTTTTTTTTTTGCTGTTCCTGTATATAAGACGCACCACCCACTCGCATTTTTCCGTCGGAAAAAAAGTGCGTCTTATACACAGAGATTTACGGTATGTATTTTATACAAGCTTTCAGCATCGTGAAATAACCTTTTAGATTATACATGTATTCTGTACAACATTTTTATTCATGTTCAACATTTTTATTCATGTTCAGATCACCGATAATGGGTTTGTGACATCGCAGTCAAAGGTTCTCAAGTCCAAGTCTAGGACCAAAGGGGACCTGGAGAAGGACGAAATGAAGTACCACGTTCCAGAGGACACAGAGTCCCAGTTCAAGGCCACACTCAAGAGCGAGATCTACAAGTGAGTTCCTGGTCTGAGCTAGACTAGTCCTCATTTTGGGATTATGATGTAGGCAATTATGTGTTACCTGTTATTAAGAACATCAAAATACATATAGAAGGGATGTAATACTCAACTTCTACATTTTTGAAGACCCAGAGGCCCAGTTTAAGGCTACTTTCAAGTGTGAGTTCTGGTCTCAGCTAGACTAGTCCTAATTGATTCATTTTGGGAATCTTATATCAACTACCATCTGCTACCTGCCAATGTGAGAGTTCAAATTCATGAAAGAAAATGTGATACTAAACTTTCACTTTTCTGAAGACCCAGAGGCCCAGTTTAAAGGGATAGTTAAAGGGTACCACCACCCAAAATAGTATTCCATTCCATCAACAAGTTCACAAAAATATGTTTAAAAAATATGTTTACAGAAAAAAAAGAAAAACAAATTGGAAACGCATCACCATTCTAAAGCATGCGGTCTGAATTACGCAGACTGCTATGGGTGCGGTGAATTGCAATGTGTGCAGAGCGAACGAATCGCCCGGAAATCTATTGTTTACAAACGTGCGCGTGAATAGCATTGGCGCACTCACAAATGGTTGGCCAGTGGTTCGTAAGTGGTGGAAATTAATTGCTTTGTTTATGAATTACACAATCCTTTGCAAAATGTTGGGTATCTATTTGATATCACAAAACGGTACCAAAACATATAATTATGTGTTGTTCTTTGCCTGGTGGTCCCTTTAAGTTTTTGGTCAAAACTGAATTTTATTAACCTGCACTATTACAGTACAAACTAATAGTTGTAACTCCACCATGTCGAAAGGTATAGAAAATTACAATTTCCCCTCCTGGTGAGTGGATTGACGTGAATTGTTTGCTTCTGTCTTGTGTAACAGGCTCGGTGTGATTTTCTATGAGATTGCTCCAGGAAGGAGCCATTCCAGTCCATGGACATGGTGAGTAGATGAATGCAAATCTACCAACTTGCTGATTGGGCATATGATGACATAAATGGTACCCTAGGGTACCAAATGAAAATCCGCCATTTCGTTTAATTATTTATTTATTTTTCAGGGCTGTACACTGGGGTACCAAAGAGGGTAAAATTATTTTTGTTATGCTTTATTTACATTCAAAATGCTCTCTTTGCGGCCGGGGTAGCGTGCATACAAGCGCTGCATGCACAACGCAATACAACAGTGGCGTCCATGATTGCTCTGCGGTACGGTTGTTCTTCGGGGTGGACACAAGATGGCGCTACACAACGCAGGATACACAGAAATACAATATAAATACTAGAACCCCAACTGAATAAGCGTATAGCGTTTTACCACAGAGATAGGCCACACCTTTATCAGCAAGTTTTTGAAAATACGCACCGAATGTCATGCCAATGAGGTAGTACGTCAGATTTTTTCATTTAAATAAATTATCAGACGTGGATTCATTGGATAAATTAACACATTACGCAAAAAGCTAAAGTAATTACGCATTGCGCACTTGCAGTTGCCATGGCATTTAAACACGCACTTCTCAGCAAAATTGCGCTTCATAATACCAAAGACGCTTAAGTATTCTTATTCATCTCTATTGTTTTAATTACGCGCAGTACTAACAGTTACGCGATGTCATGTATTTAATTGCGCACAGTCAAGAAACAGGGATTTCCTACTAGGATCAAAATATTGTTTTTCATTGTGACGTCACAAGAGAGGCATACCATAAATTTGTGCGTGATAATTGTGAAGTTCGCGCCCGCGCATTATTATGAATGAATTTACGCTAATATTACCATGGCAGCCATCGAATTAACATAACATCGGTGGTTCTCTTCATTACAAATTTGGCCAACTTCCATTTTGAGTTGGGGGGCCTGGCGGGATACCGGGGTACAACGGTACCCCGGGGTACTGCTTGTGTCATCATATATATATGTGACCTTACACCACAAAACGACCGTTAATGTGGGATACGTCATTTGGAGCACACCTTCACGTCGACGTCTACCTCAGCTCCAGGTCGATAATGAATATTCATATCGTGATGTCACGCAACGTCACTAGGGTTTGGGTGAGTTTGAGGGTTATAATTACAATGAGACCATACTGACCATCAGCGGTGTACATGGCCTACTGGTCACGCTGTGGACTTCAACACTTGTTATATGCAGGGTTCGACACTCGCACTGGGCCCGCTGGCCCGGGGCTAGTGAAATTGCACTTCGGGCCAGCAAAAATGTATAAAAGTAATACTTTGGTTGCCCGATCGCGCAAGCAGATTTTTTAACCCATCATTGACAAAGTTAAAAATCTTGTTTTCTTCCATGTCATACTTCTTCTATAATCACATGTTTGATCAGGAAAGAGTGATATTTTGAAAAGTAAAAAGTATACTCATGAAATATCATTTTCGGGCCAGTCAATTTTTCTTTTGGGCCACCAGAAAAGGGGAAGAAATTATTTCACTGGCCCGACTGGGCCACTGACAAAAATGTAAGTGTGGAGCCCTGTTATTTGGGTTCGAATCCTCTCTTATGACTCTTCTTTTCTTTTGCCATAAATGGTGAGTAGCAGTTCATTTACAAAAATGTATTGATCATGCAGAGTTTCACTATCGACCTGAAGGTGTGCTTCAAACGACGCACCCTTTCACCATCGACGTGGAGGTGTGCTCCAAACGACGCACCCGTTAATGTGGCGGTGGTAGTTTTTCTGTAATTAGCTGAAATAGTGCAAATTTTGTTTACAATATGCAATTCAGGATTTTGATCTTCCCTGAATGGGGTTATGATTTATCTTAATCTACCTTATGTCAAAATTTGGGTATAAAAAAATATGTTGAAATATGATTTTTCATCAAAATGATCAGATTACAGCGCTTGAATGGACACGATCTTTGAAGCGACCCGTTTTCTCCCTAATTTTAAAGTTGCTTCAGCCATGTTCCAAATCTTTGGCGCTCAATTTGACTGGGTTTGCTTAGTGTGAATATGACATATTATACCCTTTTAAAGGAAATGACTACTTCTTGTGAAATGCACATCAGTGTTGTATCCGAGGCCGGCTCAGCCGAGACTGAGACAAGACCGAGACATGACTATCCGAGACTGAGACTGCTAAATAAATGTACATTTTTTTTACCTGTTGAATATGCTGACCATTTTTTGTGTCTTTTTTGAAGACCTTTTAATTGTTCAGTTAGTATGTTGGGCATGTTTTTTTTTTCTGGATTCTCCCCCTGAATTATTTAGATACATTTGTTGATAATAATTATAATGATGATACTAATGTTTATGAAAACAATAGTTATAATAATAGTTGTTGTTATTGTACTGATAACAGTAATAGTCTCACAATCATAACGATAATGATGATCATGCCAATAATTACTTTTAATATATTAATTAGTAGAATGACAATTATTATCATCACTATTAGCTTTATCATAAGTTGTAATAGTACAGTAGAATTGTTTTTATCATTATTATTATTGAACAGTTATCTCTAAATGTTACTAGTATCATTATATTTATAATCAGATGGAGAGGGTCTTGGAGTTGTATATAAGTTCATCATGGATGAAAAATGGAGGAGCCTCCTGCAGATACACCAGCAGCATTCAGAGAACTCATGAATAGTTGCAGAGCAACGAAACCAAGTGACAGACCTTCAACTGCAGGTACGTTTCTAGATTAGTTTGAGCTTCAGTTCTCGTGGTTCTGAGCTGCGAAACCTGCAAAGAAAGTACAAAAGTTCAATGACAGGGTGAACACACATAATCCAGAAAGGAGGTAGTAGCAGTTCCCACAGGTTTTGAAGGCTTGGAAACCAGTAATAAAGATAATCTTTAATAGTCCCAAATTTCAATTTTCATGATTCGTAGCTGCAATCTCGATGTCCCTTGTTACATATAATTATGGCATATCTTTCCTATCTAAAATGAATGGAATCCTTATATTGTCCAATAACACACGTTGGAAATTTGACTTCCACAGGTCAAAAATTGGCTGAGCCCCCCACCCCCCCCCCCCCCCCACCCCACCACCACCACCTTCAGGCCATTTTGTGTGTTGTTCTGCTTGCTAGCGTTGAACATGGGGCTTTGAATAGCCAAATTCCATAAGCTTCTAGGGGCTTTGCCCCCAGGACCCCTGCCAGAGGACCCAAGACAGGACCAAGCCACTATTAGGAATGTGCGCTTATGGGCTCGAGCGATATGCAGTTGGAGCCCCCCCCCCCCCCCCCCCCCCCACCCCTTCAAAATTTCGGGCTACGACACTGTGTGTAAAACAGTTCATTCTAAGAAAAAAAATTGTACAAATATTTAGTTCAAGCTTTAGGTAAAAGTCAATTTATAAGATTCTATGGTAATTCATGTTTGTTTAATCCGATAAATACCTGCACTCTGAATACTCTGTTTCCTTCTGTGCTTTCCATTCAAGTGATCATATTATCTCTTGATGTTGTTCTTTCATTCTTTAATTCTTTTGTTATCACAGACGTAGTTTCATCTTTGGACAAGATACTTGAGGAAATCTGATGTACCATGGACATGGAATATGACTGCACACTTAATGTAAACTAAAACACTCTTACCAGGGTAGAATTCCAATTCCCTGCTCTTACAGTACTTAGTATTAAAGGGGACCACCAGGCAAAGACCAACAAATAAATATATGTTTAGGTACTGCTGTATGATATTAAATAGATGCTCAACGCTTTGCAAATAAATCGCTGTGTAATTCATAAATAATACAATTAATTACACTCACTTATGGAACCATCTTTATTTGATCATTGGTTCCGTATGCGCCCAACGTCCGAGAGTGCGCCAATTCTATTTACGCATACTTTGGAGACAAATATAGAATCCCAGACGATTCGTTCGCCCTGGACAAATGTAGTCTTCGTATATGCAGACCCATTAACGCATGCCTTAGAATGGTGACATGTTTTCCAATTATATAATTTTTTTCTGGAAACATATTTTTCTGAACTTATTGGTGGAAGGGACTACTAAAGATGTTACCTTTCATTTATAAGAATATAATTTTTGGGTGGTGGTACCCTTTAAAATTCTTTGGAGAACAGGGTGCGATTCGTTTTAACTTGTAGGTGAAAATCTATACCCAATTATCTGTGTACATGTATATCTAAACTGGTGATTTTGATATAAGTTATCAAGATATGAACATATGGAAGACATTTATGTTTCTCCTATCAGGCAATGTTCCTGTATGTTTTTCCTTTATTGTGTATCTGTTGTTTTATATCTCAGCCAAACTTAATCCATTTGGCATGAAAATTTCACTGACTAGTATTTTGCAAGCAACAATATTTACATTGATCCATTAACTTTATGATAATTTTTTCCAAAAGTAATACTTGAGACTTTAACATCACAGAAAGATGTGTCTGTTTGGGCTATTTGAGGTTATTTCATCGAATAAGAACTCTGTTTACCTAGTGAAAAGGGTAAAAATTGATTTCACCTACTGCTCATTGATTTAACTATATCAAACAAACGTTCCAGGATCCATTTCAATGCAATCATACATGTAGATATCACTATAGTTAGGGAGGAATATTTATAAAAGTCAAAACGATTTTCATTCTTTTGTTACCATTAGCCAAACAATGTACCAGAGAAATGTAGTAAATCTACAAGTGATCTTAGTGGAATTTGATCATATTAATAGATCACTTAATACTTATTCACTGATATTCTCAAATATTAATTTGTCTATGATTTGAAATGGAAGCATTACATTTATGTGAAATGCTACTTAGAAACCAGTGTTCATTTATTGTGTTTATTTGTAATTTTGTCCATATCTTCGCAAATCCTAATCCATTTGCCATGAAAATCTTCACAGACTAATATTTCACAAGTGATGACAATATAATTGTCAATTAAACCGTTTTTCCACTTATAATTGTTCTGACATATGACAACAAAGTTACTAGAAGAACCATTTAGTTGACCTGTTCCCTACTGTAATTATAATAACAATGATAAAATAATAGCGTTTTAATTTACCCAGGGTAGCCACTTCAGTGATGAACACTGCTCTTCTGCCATACCCTACTCCACTCTCCTATGTGCCAAGCATCGAGGCAGTATAGGTCCAATTTTTATAATGGTCTTTGGTATGACCCCACCGGGGTTCAAACCCAGGACCTTCAGTGCATGAGATGGACGCTCTATACCACCGCGCCACGTGCCTGCACGGTTCTATTTTGTTGTTACTCATGTAAATACATGGACCAACAGGGTCTTGTAGGCAATATGGGTTAATATGCCAGTCCTATTGAAACTCTATTGATATTATTTGTATTGTTTGTTGCAAGAAAAAACAAATTGAAACAAAGAAAAAGATAATAATGATTGTCATTTCTTTCATTAATCATATGAAAATACAATGTGGAAATGTATGTGATTTTCAAAATATAATTTGTGTTATGTACATGTAAATTTGTTTGCTTGGTTTTAGATAGGCCAACAAAGACCTTTCAATTTTAGATACTAAAAATGTTGTAAAATCCTTTCTATTTTCTTACATTTGCATCTTGTAGTTAAACAGAAATGTTACTTCCTGTTATTAAGGGCCTCGGGTGAGCTTGGTAGTGTTTTTGTGTGCAAGACTATTTTAATTCAAAATTGTATAATATGAACTATGCCTTGAATCATATTTTGCATTCACATGCACTTAAATGACTGAAATTCTGAAATGATTGTAAATTTTAACTTAAGTAAAAATTGATATTTGTGTGTTTTTAATTGGATATCATGTTTAACCAGCAACTCTACTTAATAATATCATAAATTTTGTTAGGAAAATGATTTAGATTTGTATATTTGTTTATTTTGACGTAATCGATGTGCACCTGTGAATGTGATGTTTAGTATTAAAAATCAATATTTGAACTGTATGAATGGCAAGCTAGTACACACACTTCATGAAATTTTGTTTATGTAACACAGGCAAATAGTAGGTAAACAGATGAAGAAAAAAAACAAGCAATATGAAACATGGGTGACAAAAAATCAATTTGACACATAGTAAATGTTCATTAAATAAAGTGTTTGGTACCATATTGATGGCAGATACTTAGCCTATATAACGAACTGGTACCAATGTAACCAAATAGCGGTATTAGAATAATATCACTAAATGCAATAATTACACACATACACTGACACACACACGATACACACACACACACATCACACAAGCCTCGCGTGTTATAATTGTACATTGTATTTGTCAAGTAAAAATATGTGTTAACTGTTAAAAAATGTATGTATTTTCAGCATGAGAATAAGGGAAAATAAATACTTACAGCTGCATAGCAACGAAGAATGTTAGAAAAAAAAAATCCATTTATAAAATGGTTCTTTACTTATAGCTGCTTAGAAATGAAGAATATTAATGTCACAGGAAAAAAAATCCATTTATGAAATGGTTAGAACTTCTTTATAATCTGAACCTAGATGTGTTAATTGTGTGATTTATATTTTGAATAAAACAATTTATGACAAAAACGATTTTGTTAAGTTTTGCAACTTATTTTTGTCTCTTTTCAGTGTATCGATGAAATGTTGTCAAACCCATTCAGCACTGAGCCTTTAAAGATGAATAACAGTTTTGGGAAAGTTACAGAAAACATTTATATTGGCCACAATTTTTATCAATATTGTTGATTAAGTATTTAAAAAGACTCTTGTGTGGTGAAATCCTAACCTAAGCATTGTAACCTAAGCATTGTTACCTGGAGAAATATTTTTAAAAATCCAATGACGCATACTGGAAACTATGTGCGGACCACATGGACTTTTGCACGTAGCGTATGCGCGATTCCGCGTTGGCGATCAATTTACTGGAAATCAGTTTTATAATTTTGCAAATATATCCATTAGTAGGCGGTTTCCTGGCCAAATGTTTATAAGTGGTAAATAAAAGTGATTCCCTGCAGGAAAAACAATGTTATTGAACTTTGATATGGAGGTCACTTTACAGTGGCCAATATTCTTGTGTCTGTAGGTGGTCCCGGGGGGGGGGGGGGGGGGGGGTGGTACTCCCTCTACTTGGCACTATAGGTTTGTGCTGCCCTCAAGACCCCCCCTTTTCAGCTCAATTTTTCATTCGGGAGTACTTTAATGATAACAGGGGTTTTACTTTGTCGTTTGTAATTGTGTATACTTTTCGAGCATGGTGGAGTTATAACTATTAGTTTGTACCGTAATGGTGCAGGTTTTGGTTACTAAAGTTAAGTTTGACCAATACTCAACTATCCCTTTAAATAATTGTTATTTTATGCTTATGTAATTTTGTTATGCCAAAAAAGTGGGGGGGGGGGGGGGGCTGCAGCCCCCTCCCCCCGGTTCCGCGGCCCCTGCGTTTAGTACTTTATTTGAAGCGCCCTCGGATCTGGTAAACCAAAAACTGTTCCGTACGGTAGAAACATATGCATGCATGCAAACAAAAATGAAGTTCACGTGTGGAAGCACTGTTACTAAAAGTCTTCGAGAACTCTGAACTGTCACCTGTGTCAAAAGAAATAAGTTAGAATCATATCTAAATAGATCAACGATCATACTGGAAGATGGTAAAGAGTTGAATAACAATTTTGAACTTGTCCGGCTCTAAAAAAGCTCGTCAGAGCAGTCGCAAGGAGGAAAAGCCCTCGCGTTGGTCAGAACATCAGCGGCTAAATATAACCAGCAGGTGAACCAACCAGCAAATAACGATGGAAAGTGCGGCCGTAACTCCGGGGACGTTGAGCGTCAGTGAGGGTGTAGATCATGTGCGTTCAACTTCGACATGCCGATCGCGATCGCGATCTCCCGACGACTCTGTTGATATTAATTTGAACGATGTGTCTACGTTAAACATGTGGATGCATCAGAAGAAGGATTTTATCCAAGGGCACGGCAACAGTCATTGTATTACGGACGAAGTTTTTGTGTTCCATCTTCTCCAAGTTCATGCGAAGATTTGTTTGGAGCCATCTACTTGGCACTATAGGTTTGTGCTGCCCTCAAGACCCCCCCCCCCCTTTTCAGCTCAATTTTTCATTCGGGAGTACCAATTGAAACCGATGGGTGCCAATTAGAAATTCAATTGGTTTCAATGGGAATTTCATCCTGGGCTACCATGGTAAATTTTTTCCTACGCCTATGATCAACAGAGGTTCATATGTCAACAAATTCCGATGTGCTTTTAAAAATATTACACTTGCATTCATTATCTCACAATTCCATTAAGTTTCAGGGGCCGCGGAAAGGTTTTGAAAGTGGAGGGGGGGGGGGGGCTGACCACAAAAATGGGTCGCACCCGGATTGGGTGGGAGGAGGGGGGGGGGGGGGGGCAATTGAGTTGAACACCACCCCTCCCACCCCAACCCATCTCACACCACAATGATCGAGTACATCATTTATTAAAGGGAGCGTTGAGTATTGGTATTTTCCGAAGTGCCCCCCCCCCCCCCCAAATTAATTGTAACTGATTTGGTTGATTTCAATTCCATGTGAAAGATTTAAAAAACAGGGGAAATAATAATAATTCCCATTCAAATGCTCTCATTGTTGTGAAATTTGCTTTCAAAATATAATATAAAAGTGATTGACGTCTGGCTATCACTTTTAGAGAATGCTAGCGCGAAGCGCTATTCTAGTTCCTCTATATGCGTACCACGCATGTACAATGTGTATTGCAAGCGCCGTTCGCCATTCGCATTGGTGGCCATCGCGATCATCTTTCGTTCAAAATCTGTTCGGAGTCGCGCTAACACACGGAGAGAAGTCGAGGAGGCGCATAAATCACTGATTTTTAGCGGAATGGAGGGAAAAACCATAATTTTAATCCAACCGATAGTTGGATCACATATTGGAGAATGAATCGGTGGTAAGTACCGTATCATATGTATAATTTTAGGCACAATTAGCGTGCAAAAACAATATTCAGTTTCAGTCCCGTATTAGGAGGACCTAGAACGCTGCAGCCCCCTCCCCCCGGTTCCGCGGCCCCTGCGTTTAGTACTTTATTTGAAGCGCCCTCAGATCTGGTAAACCAAAAACTGTTCCGTACGGTAGAAACATATGCATGCAAACAAAAATGAAGTTCACGTGTGGAAGCACTGTTACTAAAAGTCTTCGAGAACTCTGAACTGTCCACCTGTGTCAAAAGAAATAAGTTAGAATCATATCTAAATAGATCAACGATCATACTGGAAGATGGTAAGAGTTGAATAAACAATTTTGAACTTGTCCGGCTCTAAAAAAGCTCGTCAGAGCAGTCGCAAGGAGGAAAAGCCCTCGCGTTGCACACAACACTACATTGTAATGCTGCGCTATACGGGAACAATGTGGGACAGTACAAAAAAAGTTTGTCAAAATTTCACACAAATTCTTATCTTAAATTCAACAAAATCAATCATGACTGGCCCTAAAAAT
>JBAMJV010014775.1:0-16059 GCA_037951105.1 Echinarachnius parma
CTGATTTTACTTGCCCGACTGGGCAAGTGAAAAAAAAAGTTAGTGTGGAGCATTGCTATATTTGGCATATGCTATGTAAACTATTATAGGTACATGTACATCAAGATAATTCCTTATCATATTCTTAAGACAATTTCCAGAACATTACTGGTTTATGATCAATTACATTTTTGTGCAAGTCAACTATCTTTGAAAATTATAACCATATCTGCTGGAACAAATATAATTTCTTGACCGTAACCTTATGTGGTACATACAAGTGTACTGTACATTTATACATGTGCCATTATAACTTGAATTTGAGGTTTTGCTATTAATATCATATATTGATCAGTAATGCATTTCTGACAGTTATTCTAATTTTCGATAATAGTTTGATAAAATTAGTTTGAGCTTCATATTTTATCAAAATCAGAAAATGGAAAATTTAAATCATATACAATGTATGTCATTGTACAATACTGTACATATACTTTTATCTTTTGTAAAATGATGAAGGAAACTCTGGAAAGTCACATCGATCATCTTTTGACTGTATATAATAACAGTTACTAATTGCATGTAATATTTGTACAAAATCTTGGATTTTGTCTATCAATATGGACTACATTCACTATCCCTTTCCTTGGGAGTTCAATTAATGCACATATTTATGGGTTTTGCTTGCAAAATCATGCAAACAAAGCGAGTTAAGATATGTTTTGAAGTGATGTTAACACCATGTAACGTCCGAAACAAAATAGGGTATGTCATAACATAATGCAACTTTGCTACAATAAATTATAGATCACAATTCTCAAATTGTAGTTATTGTAGTACTAGGTACTTCATAATTTCACTAAAACCCTTAAAATTGTCTCTACTTTGGAGATCTGAACATAATTATAGAAATCAAATTTACATGTACTGTAATGTATAATGTCATATATGGTTCATAGAAGACCCCTTTCTGTGCTATGAAGTTAATTTGACCATTTCAAAGAAGAATTTGGATAGATTTACATCTAAACATATACTTTCTGTATTTAAATATTCCAAAACAGCAAAGATTTAAACCACAACTGGTCATAGAAGTGTGAAAAAAGGGTAAATGTTAACAATGTGTAACGTCCGAAACACATACAAGAATCAAATTTGCAAGTGTCTTGCTCCAATTTTATATCATGTAAATATGTCCTATCATGTATTTTTTCCATACAATAAGTTTGAACCAACAACAGTAAACAAAATTTGCATTATAAAAACTTCAAATTGCAAAATCCAAATTTTAAGGCTATTTTTCACTTTAAAATGACCTAAAAACTAAAATTTAAGAAACAGAAGCCCCCAAAATGGCACACATGATGTCAGAAGCCCACTTTAATTATTTGTATTATTTGTAATGCCATTTGGAATAGTAGGATTTTAGTATGGCAATGTGAAAATGTATCATATTTTTCTTTTAAATACAGAAAATCCTAAATGTTCATAGATATTTTGCAGAATTGGGGATAGATTAAGCCCAGATATTTATATTTCACGAAAATATAAGTTGTGTCAATGTTAAAAAAACATGTTTGAAGTTAGTTCACTTAATTTCAATTTTGACCATGTTGGTTGACACATTTGGCATCTTTAAAAAAACCAGTGCCATTATCAAGATAGAAAAAATACATAAAATCAGTTTCAAAGTGTCTTATATTTCAGAGAAACTCAACGCAAACTTGTAGCAAAAAAAAAACTCCATTCTCCGGTAATTCTGTTACGGTCACACATATTGGTCTAGTGTGCAACAACACATGGAAGATATAAAACCATTTCCCTATCATGTTGTAGCCTGGTTACCCGTGCAACTTATATACATGTATGTAAGTATCAAAATTTACTTAAGTCATGAGAATATTGCGCAGGGAATGAAATAATGAGCAAAAAACGTCTCTGAATGTAATTCCGTTATGGGGCCATTCTTTGAAAAGTGAAACTTTTTCGGAAAAATTGAAGTTTTATTTTTCTGTAGTTTTGTTCCATTTTTGGAATGATCCATGTGTAAAGTTTCATGAAATACATGATTTGAAGTTTAAAATGAAACTTTTTTACTCATTTGCATAAATTTACATATTTCAATATTATTCTAATAATCATAATTCAGAAAATAATCAAGATATCAAAAGGATAATTAGCAAGCTCATTCTTCTCACTTTCCTGTACAGGTTGATACCAACTTTGTAAAAATTCAACCTTTCATTCTTTTCTAAACCCGATATTATAAAATTCCCATTTTTCCATTCATATTGTACATGTCACACACGTGACCACCCCAAAATGTCACACACGTGACCAGACGTTGCCACATAATTAAGTACTATAAAAAACAACGGTTTGATATAATTCTCATTCATTGCTATTGTTGTACTTACAAATGTATAGTACTTCTCTGGTAATAAGATGAACATTATAGCTATTCATATTTTAAAGAATTTTCCAGATGAAATTTAGTTATGAAAAAAGCGCTCCGTGCGAAGTCACACACGTGACCCATGCCATTTGACCTCTGACATTGAGTTACGTAATCCTTATAAAATCTTTTGTGTTAAGTTTGAAAGACTACAACATATTCAAGTCACATATGACGTAAAAATCATTATAGTCTCATACTTACTGAAATATAAGCATCCCATTTCAAAATTTGTCATGTTTTGGGTCACACACGTGACCAAGAATGGCCCTATGGTGGAATTGCCCAGCAGCCCTAAATGTATTGATAGGGCTACAAATGTCGCTCAAAGTGTGAGAATGTGGTGTTTTATGTGCAAGTAAAATATGATTTTCCGTAACTAACTTTTACTGCAGAGTTACGGTGTTCTTGCCTCTTAAGGCAAAGTGTATGGGTTGCGTCTATCGCTAGAATGCCGACAGTGAAAATAACAATAATAATGTAAAAAAGGCCATGAAAGCGATAGATTTGTCGATCTACGTTTTTGCTTGGCACGGATGAAGATTGACAGATGGGGTGTGGCTTCGCGCAAGAGCCGAAGCCAGGCGTAACGCTCTGCATGTATTAGACCCGAGCAGTAGAGCAAGGCTCCGCCCACAAGTCCAATTTCGGTGAAACATCACTGCGCTCTCTGCTTGACTGAGCCCAGTCAGGGAGAGAGCGCTCTGACGTTTGACCGGAGATCGGGCGATCAACAGATGGGAGCTCGCTAACTCACTGTACAACGCTAAGTGCGATAAGTTCTACGTGAATTGTGGATCACATTTAAACAAAAGTTTGTTTGCATTTGCTGGTAAATGGAGGGAGAAATCGGCTGACAAAAAATGTTTTTGCGTTGGATAGTGCAGCAGGCGGAAGAGGCCGAGGTTGATCTCCGCACGACGGTCAACGCTCTAAATTAACTTTTTTTTGCTGGTGGCCCGGTTGGGCCAGTAAAATTAGTATTTTTCAAATTTTGGTGGCCCGATACCAAAATCTACTGGCCCGAAGAAAATAAAGAAAAACAAAAGAAAAAAGGAGAAAATTCATAGCACATTCAAAACTGTGGAAAAGTGGAAAATTCACTGTTATTATGCCAATTTGACCTCAACATTCTGTGTAAATGTCATGTGAAAATCTCAGACGAATAATAATAAATAATGTCTTTAAATTGTGGTGTTTTAAGCTAATAATTGGAAGTCAAAAAGCTGATTCTTTGTAAACATCGGCTGCAATCACACTGTATCCGATTTCGAATACGGCAAACATGATTTACATACATAACAAATTTGATTGATAAAGGAAATTTGTACTTAAATATCAGACTTTTAATCTCACAAATCCGTAGATTTGAAACCTGTCATGAATGACACATTTTAAAAATTGTGGTGCTATATTTGTAAAACTGTTAGTCAAACATTTATAAATTCTTCGTTAACTTACGGACACAGACGAGACGTAGACAATGCAGACACAACATGGGCTATGTTGAATTTTACATGCGAACCAAATTTGATCGATTAGTAAAATATTCTCTCACATTTGAGACTTTTAACCTCACTTTTTGATGGATTATTGTTTATAAACCTCACATAAATTAAATATTTTCAAATTGTGGGTTTTTGTTGTTGAAATTTTGGTGTCAAACATTGATGAATTGATCGTAAACATTCTATTCTCACGTAATGTAAATGCATGCACACTCACTGCCGAAGCTCATATTCCATGGAATGGGAATGCTCCATTCACAAAACAGGGGTGTGGGGATAAACAGAATGGAAAATAACACAAATTAAACTTTTACAAATCGGATATTTCTCTAAATTTATTTCCGCAAGTACTATAGCAAATATTATTCTCGATACTTCCTATCATTTATTCAAGTTTTGTATACAAACTAGTCCAAGAAGACTAAAGGTAGAGACATTTACATTAACATTTGGACGTTTTTTTTTAACATGTCATACCTTTAGTCCTAGTCCATAGTGTACACGTTCTGTATCTAGCCACTTATCCACCCAAAAAACCCTCCAATTTGGTTGGAAATATTTCGGCTACTCTCCTGAATTTTCACGACTAGGCAGATGTTTACTCTCTTTCTGCAATTGTGCTGTCCCAAATACGTTTACAAGTTGTAATTCTGGTAAAATTAACACTTTTCCGAGGTAAACACAGCCCGATGTTTGATGACCAAGAATTTCCGTAACATGCTATTCAACGCAATTGCACAATGTAGTATTGTATTCGCCGTGTATAGACATTTGCATAACACACGGCTCGCGAATATAATACCGTTGCATGTATAACCTGCACGCGCGCGCGCCGTATCCTCTACTGTATTATATAGAGGATACGGCGCGCGCGCGTACAGGTTATACATGCAACGGTATTATATTCGCGAGCCGTGTGTTATGCAAATGTCTACACGGCGAATACAATACTACATTGTGCAATTGCGTTGAATAGCATGTTACGGAAATTCTTGGTCATCAAACATCGGGCTGTGTTTACCTCGGAAAAGTGTTAATTTTACCAGAATTACAACTTGTAAACGTATTTGGGACAGCACAATTGCAGAAAGAGAGTAAACATCTGCCTAGTCGTGAAAATTCAGGAGAGTAGCCGAAATATTTCCAACCAAATTGGAGGGTTTTTTGGGTGGATAAGTGGCTAGATACAGAACGTGTACACTATGGACTAGGACTAAAGGTATGACATGTTGAAAAAAACGTCCAAATGTTAATGTAAATGTCTCTACCTTTAGTCTTCTTGGACTAATACAAACTGAACTGATAACAGAATTAATTTGATATCCTTCTACCTATCCCAAGTGGAACATGCTGTATGGGGGCGGGGCAGAAACAATGCTAATTATAATAATTTGCGCTGTGGATCGATGTGCGTCTTAATAATAATAATAATATTCAGTTCTTTTATAGCGCATAACACATAGCCAAGGCATGTCCCTATGCGCTTAAAACAAGAAAGACAAACAAAAGCACAGACTATAGAATCACTTAACAGCAAAGAAAATACATAATGGTGTTGGACACTGGGTTCATGAACATGAAAAATCAACTATTGAACAAATGCTTCTTAAGAGCAGCCTTAAACTTGTCTAAGTCACTAATATTCCGGAGATCATTTGGGAGTGCGTTCCATAAGACTGGAGCGGCGTATACAAAAGAGCGTTCACCATATGATTTGGTCGTCATTAAAGGAACAACAAACAGATTTTTCCCGCTTGATCTTAAGCTACGAGTTGGTTTGTATGAAATTAATAACTCGGACAAATATTCAGGGGCTACTCCATGGAAGCATTCAAAGGCAAAGACAAGTAGTTTAAATAATATGCGATTATGAACAGGAAGCCAATGCAAGTTTCGTAAGACAGGGGTGATTGAATCATATTTTCGAGTTCTAGTCGTAAGTCTTGCCGCTGCATTTTGAAGAATTTGCAATTTTCTAGTTTGTTGTTGTGGCAAACCAAATATGAGGCTATTGCAAAAGTCAATATGGCATAAGACAAATGCATGAACTAGTTTTTCAGTTGTGTGCCTATCCAAATAATGACGTATTTTACCAATTTTATATAAAGCATACGAAGCAGCGCGACATTTACGAGTTATAAAATTCTCGAATGTCAATTGAGAATCAAAGATCACTCCCAGATTTCTACAAGATTGACTTGCATGGACTAGCTCCCCATTAATATTTAGGGAGTTAATAGGTTCTGTCTCTCGGAACCGTGAGGAAATATGGAGAAATTCTGTTTTACTACCGTTAAGTTTGAGGTAATTCACTTGGGACCATTCCTTGATAGCCTGGATGCAAGGCAAAATTTCTTTGGCTGAATCAAAATCACTTGACTTTTTAAATGAAACATACAGCTGTGTATCGTCAGCATAGAACATTTTTTGCACATTATACGTATCTATAAGTGATTCCAATGGAGCAGTGTAAAGTGTAAATAAGATCGGCCCAAGTACAGATCCTTGAGGGACTCCCTGGTTAATAGAGTGAGATAATGATTGTTCA
The DNA here is from genome assembly GCA_037951105.1 of Echinarachnius parma. Lineage (NCBI taxonomy): Eukaryota > Metazoa > Echinodermata > Echinoidea > Clypeasteroida > Echinarachniidae > Echinarachnius > Echinarachnius parma. Next base: position 6,491 of record JBAMJV010014775.1, read on the forward strand.
CCACCTATGACCACACTATGACTTCGGTCTAACAAGTAAGATTCAAACCACTTTAGTACCTGGCCACATATTCCGAATTTGTTTTGTAATCGTGTCAGGAGAATATCATGCCGTATGAGGTCAAAAGCAGCTGAAAAATCTAACAATATAAGAATTGCTTCTTCACCCTTATCCAATGTAATTAGCATATCATTTGTAACTCTAAGAAGAGCTGTTTCAACACCATAAAACTGACGATAACCTGACTGAAATTTAGGGTATAAATTATTTTCCTGAAGATAACCTTGCAACTGGGATGCCGCAAGTTTTTCTAGAATTTTTGCAAAAAATTTCAAATTAGCTATTGGACGATAATTTTTCAAGTCGTCTTTATTCAATGAATTTCCTTTAAGTTTAGGTCGAATATTGGCAAACTTAAAATTATCCGGGAAACGTCCCTTTGCAAAGGAATCATTCACAATGTTGGTCATAATTGGTACCAATTCGTCTAATAATTTCTTCAAAAGATGGGTTGGAATTGGATCTAGGTCGCAAGAGGTAGAGTTGGATTGTACAATTACTCGACGTACTTCCTGAACAGTAACTGGTCTAAAATTTTGAAACAGTGACCTACATGTTTCTTCATCTGGACCGAAATTACTGGCACCTGGGTCTAGTGATGCAAGTTGACGTGTGATATTTTCTATTTTTTCCGTGAAGTAATCAGCAAAGGATTCAGCTAGTGAGTCATGAGCGATATCAGCGTCTGGAAGAACTGAAGAGGCAGGTCGTGTTAACTGTTCGACTTTTTTGAAGAGTTCACGTGGTGTGCAGTCTTTAAGCTGATCACGGTGGTAGTTGTTCTTTGCAGATTCAAGCTGATTGCAATAACGATGAGCTGCTTTCCGAAAGTTCTGACGATCTATCTCTAACCCATGAGGAAATGCCTTTCGCTCCAGGGCTCGAAGATCACGCTTGAGCTGACGGAGATCATCACTGTACCACGGGGATTCAGGTCTACTTGTGACGGTGCGTGTAACTTCAGGAGCATGTTTGTCCAAAAGACGGGAAAGGGTATCCTCAAAGTGGCGAACATGTTCGTTGATGTTGTCTGACGAGAAAGTGTATAATGAAGATGAGATGATGTCTTGACGAAACTCATCAATATCAATGTTCCGTATTTTTCTGGTTCTGATCGTAATCTTCTTTGGCCTGGGTTTACGAATGTTCATGGAGCACAGAACGGCAACATGGTCAGATGGAAGATAGTTTGTAGATGATACGTTGTAAATGAACGTGTCGTTTGCTCGTGTAAGGATCAGATCCAAAGTGTGTCCGCTGTTATGAGTCGGTAGTCGGACATGCTGCTGAAGATTGAGTGATGAGATGACGTTCACAAAATTAACAGCACTTGAGTTTGTTGCAGAGTCTAGGTGATAGTTAAAGTCACCGACGATCATTAACTGATGTGGTGAAGATACCAGCTGTTCCATGAACGTAGCGAATTCAAGGAGGAAGGTCTGATCTGTTGATTGTCCAGAAATGGTTCGCTGTGGCCTGTATAAGACTGTGAGACGTAGTGGAACTTGTCGGTGAGAAGTGATAAGAACATCAATATGTTCAAACGACGTGAAGACTGCGGTTGTTTCAAATCTCTTGACCTGAAAAGACTGCTTGATGAAGATGGCAACTCCGCCTCCAGCACGACCTACTCTTGGGTGATGATGTATTTCATAGTTCTGAAGGGTGGATGAGATGTGAGCTAAGGGAATGTTGTCGCGATCATCCCCCGTGAACCATGTCTCTGTTACAGCTGCTATGTCTATTTGATCATTGATCACAAGATCACACAACATGTGGGTTTTATTGTTCAATGATCTGGCGTTCCAAAGGGCAAATCTTACAGGATCCTCAATCTTTTCCGCCGATTCCTGATCAAGCCGGGATTGCCGACGACGTCTGCATCGTCCACCTTTGCGACATCGTTTTGTACGACCTCGATAAATACCCATTTGTTTCAGAGTAGACCATACTAATAAATTTACTTTAAATTGCTTAGAATTTAAGTTATACAATGTGTGAGTGTCATATGTAATTTTACTACTTAACACAGTTCTATCTAAATCAATACCACTATTCAGATCCTCATTACTGCATGTAGTAGAGGGACCTGGATTGGGATGGATATCCCCACTTTCTAGCGAAATTAACTTTGAGCGAAATGAGGAAGTACATGAGCTAGCTTGATAATATGATATCCTTTTCCCGATATATTTAACTGTATATAAAAATGATGGAGGGTTGGTTTGAACAGGAGTTAGTCCATGTTCAAGTGTCTCAGCACAACATAGAGTATAATACAACGACAGTGATAACATCAATACATGGTAGAAGTGTACGCCATGAATGGAGGCCATTATAATACACTTAGTACGCTTAGTACAAGTAGATCAAGTGAATTCCTTTGAATCAATGAATGGTCTTACAATGAATACTTGATCGAGCAGACACAATAGGCAAGTGTGCATAGGCTTACACTGCATGTAAAATGGCTGCAGTAGTCAAATGGCTAACACAGTACTCGCCTAGGAGAAAGTAAGACAATTTTAGAAAAAGCTACATAACATAATCATACAAAACTAGTCTAGTCAAATCACAAATACTTACTTAACAATCTAATATAGAAATACAAGCATGAAATGAACCCAGTGCAAGTAAAAAGAAGGAAACTTGTGGAGCAGCTGTAACGCGCACCACATGCTTCCTTACACACCATATATGGTTATCTTCTGAGCTAGCTGTCTGCAGAAGAAGAAAACATCGCACAAAACTGATCATTATTGACCTCTCTTTTTAAACCACAAATTAAGTATTTTCTGTGAGGTATCACATTTGCAATAATAAGTACCATAATATTGTGCACAATTGTTTCAACATTTGGTGGCCCGATCGGGCCAGCAAACATTGGAAATATGAGTTTTTACTGGCCCGACAGCAATTTTTGGTGGCCCCGGGCCATCGGGCCTATGCTAATTTCGTGTGTGCTGTAGCTATACCAAAACTTAACTATCTCTTGAACGTCTTAGTTTCATCCCTAAAATTAAAAACAAGAACAATTGGGAAGAAAATTATAATGTCTTAAGACTTTAGTTTAGACTTAGTAATATTGTTACTATCTAGATGTATTATTGGCGAAAACATTTAATCAATGAACATCCGATAAACAAAAACAACAATGTTTACCTCGTTGATGAAAGATGCCGCCTACACGAAGCTCGCAGAACGAAGCTGGAGGCGCACTGTGCCCCAGAGCGCTGGCGATGACTGCCCCGGCACCTCCCCCTGGAAGTTGCAGCTGACCATCGTGGCAAACCTTCCAACTGCTGTGCAAACGGTGCAAATGTTCGAAGTTTGATCATTTTATTAGACTTGTCTGTTCTTCAGATTACACCTAACACAATGTACGGTACTTGTATCGTATTTGAAAGAAATCTTCAAACGGATAGTTAAAATATCGTAGCTCCTCAATTCAACTTCAGTACCTCCACCACAACATTCAATTCAACAGGGACCTCCACATGCACACACCATCGATATTCGGTGGACACACGCGTCACGCGCCGCTAGCTACGTGTACTAACTTAGCTAACTGCATCATATCAGGTGACAGCACGTCACGTGACGCGTGATGTACTGCGATCTAAAGTCACTGGGCACAGTGCACAGTACTGGGATCCGGTCATCTATCTACCCAAAACTGCGAAGTGTGGACAATCTGGGCAGCAATTTAATCAGGTATTTCCGTGTTTCTAGAGTTTGAGCTCTTTTGTGTCTTCTGTTTTCAACATGACTGTCTATTAGTAACTCTAGATGATTATGATGATGGTCGACTATCATACATGTATGAACAGCGGCACTCACTGACTCGATTAACCTAACCAGGCGCCGTACGTAGTACGGCGCCTGGCATACTGAGGTGTGTATACCGTGATGGTAACACTTGATAGGCTTTAACGGCAAACACACTTATAAAAAAAATATATATATCATACTTTAAATAACATATCTCGGTTCATACTTACGAATTATGTTATGCATGGACATCAATGATCCAAATTGCAAAACGTCTGATGCTCCATTCGTTTGATTTATCCTGAAATTTACTATAAAACTGGCAAGATTACAGAAGTGACGAAAATGGTATCCGAATTTGTTCGCTGCAAGCAATATCAGGTGATCAAAAACTTGTCGGCAATGCACCCCCTGTACCCGATCAACCGATCGCCCCGCGCATGCGCTATGCATTGCCGACGAGTTTTCGGTCACCTGACATTGCATGCAGCGAACAAAGACGAAGGAAATAATAGTCATCATCATCATCATCATCAATTTGAGCTAAGTTATCATTCTTTTGCAACAATTTAAATAGCAAGCAAGGTAGGTTGAATGTTTAATTAATGTCTAGAACTAAAAAAATAATAATAATAATAGATGGAAAGTTCTTGAAACCACCCGTCGGCAAATTTCCTACAAATTTTTTAACGTTTCGTCTTCACAGCGCCGTCCTACGGACGGCGCTGATCACAGTTATGACTCGATCAGCAGTGTGTGTGGTCTAGTTTTCAGTAGTGTGTTGGGTGACTTATTCTAGACTAGTACTAGTAGAGTAGGCTCACCCCTGCAAGTCAAGGGGTTCTGCATGGAGTAGGCTAGTATTTGTTTAGGAGTACCGGAACCACAATTCATCCACATCCAGTATACAATTAACATAATACAGGTAGTACAGGTCCACGAGGGCGATTTTGAAAATTTTGAGGGAGAAAAACGCCCTCGTGATTCGTGAAATTATTCACGAGGGCTATTTTGGGGCTCACAGGGGCTCTTTTTTTTGTTTGCATCGTTTACATTGCTCACGGGTCTAATAAATGATTATCAATATTTATCATGTTGTGACCTATCCGATTATGCCATGTTTGGTACGTTTCTGGCGCTTTCCGATCATGCAGAAAGAAAAAAAAAAAAATAAATAAATAAAAAAAAAAAAATATAATTTTTTCTTTTTTCGCCCCCGTGCCATGGCTCACGGGGGCGATTTCAAAGGTTTCGGGGGCGAATCGCCCGTCGCCCCCATGTATTTTTTTGGTTGGTACAGGTATGGGCTTATAATAAGCCTTAACTGCCAGGAATGCATGCGTCTACTTGACGTGACATTGAGTGAGAATCTCAAAAGTAAAACATTTTTTTGTTATAAAACTGAACAAATTATCAGTTATCATTGACATTATCTCTATGTTAATGTTTAATAGTGTTTGAACTTGTATTTATTACCTACAATTAGAGTTAGACTGCATGCTTTTCACTAATAGTTTTCTTTCCTCAGCTCAACTGATCCACACTTTTATTTTAAAATTTGACCCCTTTTCCCATTTCCCCACTTCTTTTTAAAGGTTCACAACATCTTTATTTTGGACAGTCTTTCACATTAGTTTCATATGACTCTTTGTTTGATGCTGTATTTATTTGTATAATGTTTGTTCATATTTAAATTGATATCACATTTACACCTTGTTCACCAATGATTAAATGACATTTTTTCCACTTTCTGTATTCCCCACAGGGGAATTAAGCATCCATGGGCTCATTTATGTACATCACCTTCCTTTTCACTGATCATCACCCATTCTAATCACGCCTTCTCTTTTATCTCTCCTCCTCATTCATATTCTATACTTACCCAAAATCTCCATAAATTATCCTAGCTCAATCACATTTATAAATACTCATTTGTACAGGGCTCCACACTTACCTTTTTTTGTCAGTGGCCCGGTTGGGCTAGTGAATATGAGATATGGTTGTGAGCTAGTAGGCCTATGCTTGTATGAGACATGTAACATTTATTGTTCAGAAATATTACAGCCTGAGTTTGCATGCTAGCAGACCACATGTGTGTAAGTAAAACTGTGTTTATCAGCAATTGTGTGCTAATAATTATGCTAGAGCTTTGTCCTAAAAAGTGCCCAATAATACAAAATTAAGAAGTGGACTATTTTACTATTTGAATGAATCTCAGCAGTGCCAGAAATCACTAGGATGTATTAACTGATGGACTATGTTTTTTTATTACCATTGAACCAATTCATTAAACAGCCCTGCTGATCCTTAAAAGTGGTCCATTGTCAGTTAGCAGGCAGGAACCATGAGACTAGTGATCCTAGAGGACTATTCCAAGGCCAGTGAGTGGGCCGCCAAGTATGTGAGGAACAGGATCCTGGAGTTCCAGCCCAGCGAGGACAGGTTCTTTGTGCTGGGGCTCCCAACAGGTTTGTCCATTTCTTGTCCAGGTTCTTCTTTAGCTGCTTTGGGGGTTAACTGAAGAGGGTGGGGGGCCTTTTGCCAGGCAAGCCATTACAAAAACGTGTGAATAGCATGAGAGGTCTTAGTTTTCAGTCTTCTTTTAAAGGGAACCACCACCCAAAAAATAATATACTTATAAATGAAATGTACTATTCTAGTAGTCCATTCCACCAACAAGTTCAGAAAAATTAGAAATTAAAATAATTTGAAAACTCATCGCGATACTAAAGTAATTGTTCATGGGTCTGCCAACGAAGACTAATCCATTGTTTAGGTCGTATGCATGCGTCTACCGTGCCTCTATTGTCTCCAAACATATGCGGGTATGTGGCGCACTCACAAACATTTGGTGGTAACAGAACCATCGGACATGTTAGTCTCGTGAGTTTGGGTGATTAATTGCATTGTTTATGAATAACACAACCCTTTTCAAAGTGTCAAACAATGATAACGAAACATATAAACCTGTGTTTGGTTGCTTTCATGAGTATTAAATCATGTAACTAAAGATAAAAATGTTTTCAAATTATCCTTATTTAGTTAGCTGTTAGATGGTTATGAATTTGATTTGATTGTGTGCACTTGTTATGTTGCCCCTTACTATCAATAAAACAAACTATGGGACCATCAAGTGAAGGGAAAGATAATTAATTTAGTACAGCACCAGGGTGGTTGTCCACAGGTTGCTTGTTTGAATGAAGCCACAATAAACCCTGCTTTTATTCCCCACCACTCTCCATCAGGTAGCACTCCTCTAGGAATGTACAAGAAGCTGATTGAGTTCCACAAAGAGGGCGTGCTCTCATTCAGATATGTCAAGACCTTCAACATGGATGAGTATGTGGGTGAGTATCAATAAACAAGGCCCATATATATAGAACAGTCTTGCCAGGCCTCGGCCTCGGCCTTGGCCTCGTAATGCCGTGACTCGGACTCGTCCTCGGCCTCGTAGCACGCGGCCTCGGCCTCGATGACTCGAGGCCGGTTCGAGGCCGGTTCGAGGCCGGAATATTTCATAGAATCTGGTGAATTTAAGATTCAACATCTATTCACTATTTTGAAGTATTTTCCAATAATATTTCATTAAAAAAAAAAAAAAATGTAAATCATACGATTGATAGTTAAGTTCATGCGCAGCTACGACCTACGTACGTACCGTACCCATCGATATCTCTCGATGTAATATAGTACGGTACAGTCAAAGATCCTACATACAGCGCTGCAGCACTCTGATATACAGCGTGCGCAACCTAGAATTTGAAGATCTTGGTTGTTCAAAATTTTAAACAGCGTTGTTAGAGGGACCGGCTTAAACAGCGTTTTTGGTTGTTTAAAAAGTTGTTTAATTTGTTTTGCTGTGTAGCACAAGGCAAAGTAAGTTATGCAATGGCATGTGATCGATTAGATCACGATTATTTGATAATACTGAAGTATCTCGAAAATACTTTTGCATTTTCATGAAATTCTCAGTCTTGGAGGTCTTGAGGCCGGCCTCGAGGCCGACTTTGCCAGGCCTCGGCCTCGGCCTTGGCCTCGTAATGCCGTGACTCGGACTCGTCCTCGGCCTCGACCATGGTGACTCGGACTCGGACTCGGCCTCGGACCATGGTGACTCGACTACAACACTGATATAGAACCCACTAGCTTAGTTTCATGCTAAGTCTATTTTGGATGATGTGGCTAAGTTTTAAACACACAATCTTTTAGTTGCTTACAAGGGTTAACTTAGTAGGTACGTAAGGCTAAACCAGCTAACCTTAGTTGGGGACTAGGAAAACCATTTGTTGCTCAATAAACTATACATTTGAAATACTCTTAGCAAGGAACTAAGCTAGTTGGCTTTTATGAATATTGGCCCAGACTTATTGATAAGCAACCTTGGGAGAATTGCAATGACGAATAGTAACTATAGGATACATGTATGAGCAAGTTGAGCAACTCTATGAAATGTAATAAGTGAGACTGTTTAGAGAATTCTATCAAAACTGGACATAATCTTAACATTAGCAAAACGTGTGAGTATATGGATTGTCCCTCGGTGTGAAGTGGCAGATGCCATTTTAGAAGTAGATTTTTACTGTAGCCATAGTTAACACACATCAGCCAGCAAAGTAGCAATGTAACATGCTTCTTGACATTTGTTATTGTGTTTGCTTGCTCTGTTATATACATGTATTTATGCAATTCCTGCATGTCAGACAATATCTTTAACCCATCATGGACTGTTTTCCTCAATACTCAGTCTGTGGTCTTTGGGAAATGAGAAGTTTGCTTAAAAAACAGTTTATTGCAAGGACTTTATCACTTTTTCATCTATAGAATTTTCACTGAATCATCTTGTTTACCAATTTGCCCTTCAGGTCTAGATAGGGATCACCCAGAGAGCTACCATTCCTACATGTGGGACAACTTCTTCAAGCACGTTGACATCTTGCCAGAGAATGTGCACATTCCTGATGGAAATGCAGAGGATTTAGATGAAGAGTGCAGGAATTATGAGGCAGAAATCAAGAAGGCTGGAGGTGTGGAGCTATTCATTGGAGGTGAGTATATACTAAAACCCTCTCACTTCACGACTATCGTGGGGTTAATTTCTAACCATGGCACGTTCCCCCTTTAGCAAGTCACTTTATCCACATTTGCTGCTCTCAACCCAGGTGTAGTAAATGGGTACCTAGCAGGAATTTATTCCTTGAAATGCTTAATGCCCCCGAGGCAGCTCGGCTTTAAGACTAAGATTCAAATTTGTATTCTAGATTAATCTACAGGAGACATGAATGAACAAGCTCAGCTAAAGCCAGGGTATTAATAGGTAATAAATGTCCTAATCTTCTCAGCCTAAATCTTAAATCATATTTGATATCTTGCAACTTTTTAATATTGACTTGCGAAAGGAGGGCAATATGTTTAACACGGGTATGAGCATTTTGCTAAAAAAGTTTAAAACAAAAGAATAATCCAAAGAATTACGTATAAATCATTTTAAATGGTTTATTTTAGCAATTGTTTGATCAAAGTAAGTTGTAATATTTGGTTGGACACATTGTATAATGACCTGTTTCATACTTTCTAACTAATATCTATGGATCTGTTTCTCTCTTTGTTCAGGTATTGGCCCAGATGGACACATAGCCTTCAATGAGCCTGGCTCTAGTCTGGTCTCACGGACAAGAGTGAAGACACTAGCTCATGACACCATCATCGCTAATGCTCGTTTCTTTGGCAACGACATCAGT
>JBAMJV010014776.1:0-10000 GCA_037951105.1 Echinarachnius parma
GGGGCACCTCTCAACCCTAAAACAATTTTAAAAAGGACCCTGTCATTTGATCTATCCAACAGCTCACCCGATTCTTCCCTCTAAAGCATCGACATTAATTTTGTTTTATAATGGCATAACATTTAGTTATAGGCTATTATATGGATCATGGGCAGTCGATAACGTTTGTTTAGTTCTCAATCAATATATCGTAAACTGTAAACCCTGTAAAATAAATGCAAAATAAATAACGCATAAAGATCATTGACATCTATGAAAGTAATAGGTAAAGCAGTTTCGTGATACTATTGAATGTTGATGTTTATTTTTCATTGGTTTGGTATACTGCGCGCCATCCTTCCGATATCTTGAACATTTTGGAAACCAAATTATTATTTTTTATTGTGATGTATGGACATACATTCTTCTTCTTCTTCTTCTTCTTCTTCTTCTTCTTCTTCTTCTTCTTCTTCTTCTTCTTCTTCTTCTTCTTCTTCTTCTTCTTCTTCTTTCTTCTTCTTCTTCTTCTTCTTCTTCTTCTTCTTCTTCTTCTTCTTTCTTCTTCTTCTTCTTCTTTCTTCCTTCTTCTCCTCCTCTTCCTTCCTCTCTCTCATCGTCAGGCGATTTATCGTCAACAGTCCTCCTCTCCATTAGTTTTGACATCAATGGTTCATCTAATAATACAGTAATATATCAGCATCGTCACTAGCTCAGCGAAGGGGGTAGGGGAGGGGGCCTCCTGGCTCCCAGCCCTCCCCCAGGCTTTTGTTTTTGTTCGTTTAATAATAATGATAATAATACGTGCAGCTTATATAGCGCATTATAGCCATACTGGTTACCTATGCGCTTTACATTAATATTTACAACAATATTCAAAAGTATACATACAGTTCTACAAGAACATAAAACACGAAACTAATTAGATCTAAACAAGTGTGTTTTAAGTACCGTCTTAAAAGAAAATAATGTTGATGCCGTGCGGATGGGAAGTGACAGATTGTTCCAAAGAGTTGGTGCGATGAAAGAGAAGGATCTGTGTCCATATATCTGAGTGCGAGCCCGAGGCATGTGCAGGAGGTGTTGGTTCTGAGAACGGAGGGTGCGACGTGGAGTGTATGGAACTAGAAGATTTGAGATGTAGGAAGGTGCAAGTCCGTGTAGTGCTTTGTAAGTGGTGAGAAGAACTTTGGAATGCGTTTGTCCAGTGGTAGCCAATGTAGGTTGTGCAGAATTGGTGTGATGTGGGACGTGCGTCTGGCCCTTTCGGTGATTCTTGCGGATACATGTTGAATTCTCTGGAGATGTTCGTTTATGCTTGTTTTGATTAGTGTTGATTTTTGGGCTTTGAATAGTTAACATCCGCCCCTGGAATCCGCCAGAGGCCTAACTTAGGCAAACCTAAAACAGCTCGCGCTTACGAGCTAGCAGGTTGGAGCACCCCCCTGGAATATTCCTGGATACGGCATTGATCATCGTAATCGTAATTTACTTGTAGGTATACTCATCGGGCTCAGCTCTGTCGGGTTCGCCGTGTCGTTTGGCCTGAGCGCCATCGCCCTCACCTTCCACACCGACTTCTACCGGCTCGATGTCGACGACCTGGGCTATGGACGATCGGACCCTCGTTGGATCGGTGCTTGGTGGCTGGGCTACCTCACATACAGTGTCGTCTTCCTTATCGTCGGTGTCCTCTTCCTCTTCTTCCCGAAAGTGAGATGTTACTCGATTATATCATGTATATATAGGGCTATTGGTCAGTCTTGACTGCAATTTCCTCTACTCTTTATGAAGTCGTTTAGAGATAGAAATTTAATTTATACTTAGTACGTGAGATACGTTTATTACTTGTTCTTAATTCATCAATATTGATCGACCTTCTCAGCTCAGAACTTTTCGTGGCAGAACCCCAAGAGGACGAGGGGGGGGGGGGGGGGGGGGGGGCTGATTTTGCGCCCCCCATCCTCAATTGTTGTGATTACTCCGTAACGCATCTCTTGATACCAAATTGGTAAAATGCACGCTTCGCGGCTACGGTTGTGGTGTCAAGTGTCACTATAAGGCCACATGTTGCACACACATTTCCAATTATTTGTGAGTAAAATGCATGGTAATTTTGAAAAATGCAAAATGTGGTCGCGACCGGGCGTTTGGTAGTCAAGAATCTTGATTCAAGACCTGCTTATGCCGATCCAGTTATTTCCAGTTTATTACTCTCGGTACTTTTCCAGTTATTTTCCACCACGTGGCTCATACATATTCATGTTTTCTTCGCGTGTGCGCCCATTCAACCAATCACGCATCACCATTTCGCCAGCCGCGCTTTTCAACTCCACGTGCCTTTCACCAGTTTCTTCACTCCGATCACCATCTCTCGTTGAGTCAACATCAACTCTAGTTTTCTCTCTCCGCCGTCGAGACCCTTCTGTGGCATGAATCTCCATCATGTCACAGCACCTTTCACGCCGCCCCTAGCGGACTGGATAGTTTCTAGTGGTACGTTATAATCACCGCCGTCTTGTGCCACTGATTCACCACTGGGAGCTTCCACGTCACGATACGCTCCGGGCAGTTCTGGCGTACACACCTCACAGCTCGACTCACCGTAGCTGGTCTGCTCACGCATCTTCTTAGTCGGCCTACGACAATGGACGATTCACTGTTCCTTCGGCACCGACTCTGATTCCTGTATTCACCTTTCCTTGGCATCGACCCGTAGAGCGACTCACCGTCTCCGCGTCAACCGCCGCATCATCTTCTTCGTTTCTCGTCTCGACCGCGACCCACGAGGGTCAACTTCTTCATCAGCGTCGTCATCGCGCACTTCGCGGTTCTTCAACCCCGTCATCGAAGTCGCGTTTCCGCTTTCCAAGTCTCCGCATCATCATCGCGTGCAGCCCCTTCCTTCGTTCATCAAACCCGCATTTTCGGACTTCAGCAAACATTTTCTGTAAGCGATTATTTATTGTCAGGCTTATTTTAATGTATCTTCGTGCAATATCTAATCCCGTTTATTCATTCATATTCTCATCCCGTTGCAACGGCACACATGTATTTATTTATAACCCATTAAACATACGAAAAGGGAACCTTACTTTCTCTTGTGTTTTCTTGTTTACCTCGCTTCCTCGTAGCTAAAATATTTAAAGTGATTTACGTTGTGTGATCAGTGAACACGCCTTACAATTATTTCACAATCTACACCCCACACTAATATTCCCCATTGGTGACCCCAGTCGTTTTACTTGGAAGCTTGGTTGTATTTTTATTCCCTGACTTTTTGGACTTGCATTTATCCAACTGCTCTGTATACATCGAATGTTTTATACTCTTGTATATTCACGTATTTTCGATACATTCTTATACCATGTCATGTTTGTTTATTATAGCGACTGCACTGCTATTTACATTACCATGCTTGTTATATTGCATTCTTTCATGCCCGATTTATAACATGCCATGTTTGTAACCTTTTCTGGTCCGCTATACATATTCATGTACTAGGTAACAGCGGCGGCCTCCCGCTTTATAAATAGTGCCACCTTAGATTGTTTTATTGTAACAGCGGCGGCCTCCCGCTTTATAAATAGTGCCACCATTTTCCTGTATATTTGTCGATATTTATATCGTTCCTCATCTGTTCTTCGGCTTCGTCTCTGGTAGGGGAGTACTGTAGCGACCCATACTTCGCTCCTACATGTTGCTTCACCCCGACCTGCTTATGCCGATCCAGTTATTTCCAGTTTATTACTCTCGGTACTTTTCCAGTTATTTTCCACCACGTGGCTCATACATATTCATGTTTTCTTCGCGTGTGCGCCCATTCAACCAATCACGCATCACCATTTCGCCAGCCGCGCTTTTCAACTCCACGTGCCTTTCACCAGTTTCTTCACTCCGATCACCATCTCTCGTTGAGTCAACATCAACTCTAGTTTTCTCTCTCCGCCGTCGAGACCCTTCTGTGGCATGAATCTCCATCATGTCACAGCACCTTTCACGCCGCCCCTAGCGGACTGGATAGTTTCTAGTGGTACGTTATAATCACCGCCGTCTTGTGCCACTGATTCACCACTGGGAGCTTCCACGTCACGATACGCTCCGGGCAGTTCTGGCGTACACACCTCACAGCTCGACTCACCGTAGCTGGTCTGCTCACGCATCTTCTTAGTCGGCCTACGACAATGGACGATTCACTGTTCCTTCGGCACCGACTCTGATTCCTGTATTCACCTTTCCTTGGCATCGACCCGTAGAGCGACTCACCGTCTCCGCGTCAACCGCCGCATCATCTTCTTCGTTTCTCGTCTCGACCGCGACCCACGAGGGTCAACTTCTTCATCAGCGTCGTCATCGCGCACTTCGCGGTTCTTCAACCCCGTCATCGAAGTCGCGTTTCCGCTTTCCAAGTCTCCGCATCATCATCGCGTGCAGCCCCTTCCTTCGTTCATCAAACCCGCATTTTCGGACTTCAGCAAACATTTTCTGTAAGCGATTATTTATTGTCAGGCTTATTTTAATGTATCTTCGTGCAATATCTAATCCCGTTTATTCATTCATATTCTCATCCCGTTGCAACGGCACACATGTATTTATTTATAACCCATTAAACATACGAAAAGGGAACCTTACTTTCTTTTGTGTTTTCTTGTCTACCTCGCTTCCTCGTAACTAAAATAAAATGGTGATATGTTGTGTGAACACGCATTACAATTCCATCCGCATAATACATCCACACACTAATATTCCACAACTTTAACTGTATCGCATCTGGCTACCTTCTTGGTCTTTCCTTATCATCGTGTAATGCTTCTTGTATTCCCATGTTTTTGCATTCTTATCATAGGTTATCCCCAAGGAGGAGTCGGCTGGTGAGAGTTGTGAAATGGAAGAATATCGTGGTAGTCGCGGTTACGATAACAGGGCGACACAGACGGGCGAAATTGACGGCGAAACGGTCGTTGAGGGCGACGGTCAACGTACCAACGAGAGCGCAGCCACATCGGACACACGAAAGGAAGACGAAGTCGACGATGGAATATCTAACGAAGATGTGCAACCTGTCCGAGAAGACGGAAGCTTTGGACTTACATTCTTGAAAGGTTGGTACCCCGGGGGTAGTTAACTCTTTGGCACCACCCAATACACATAAATGAATGTCATAGAGCTGGAAAACTTCTGGCACTCAACATGTAACATTATCATTTAATAGGCTTTTTTACACAATCCTTTTTTCATTATACAGCAATAAGGATGATTCATTAAATGTGTTAGTTGGTTGGTCGGTTGGTTGGTCGCACTCACTTTGTACACGGTATCCAGTGGATAATTTAACATCTGAACACTTCAAGCGTAAATATTTTTTTAAGGAAAGGGTAATATGAAAAACCGGAACCTGTCCCATGCTTTTATTGTTTAATGCGAATACAACACGGTATAAGGGAACCGCTAGAATTCCAATTGGATTTTGAGGATTTGGACAATGTTAAAGTCCCTTTAAGCTTTTTATTCATGTTTACGTTTTTTCGTGTATAATCTGTCTCACAGGTTATCTTCAGACCCTGCTCCGACTTGCAACGAATGTGACCTACATGGCTTTCATTCTAACTGAGATTATCCTTCTGATCGCCAACGCTGGAATATTCCCGTATGTTGGACGTTACCTAGAAACTCAGTTCGCCGTAACCCCCGTTCAGGTGTCTATCATATTAGGTAATAAATATAGGCACGGGCCCACCACTAATTGCTTTGGTGGTGGTGGTGGTAGACGTAGTAGTTGAAGAAGAATAAGTAGTAGTAGTAGTAGTAATAATAGTAGTAGTAGTAGTAGAAGAAGAAGAAGAAGAAGTAGTAGTAGTATAGTAATAGTAGTAGTAGTAGTAGTAGTAGTAGTAGTAGTAGTAGTAGTAGTAGTAGTAGTAGTAGTAGTAGTAGTAGTAGTAGTAGTAGTAGTAGTAGTAGTAGTAGTAGTAGTAGTAGTAGTAGTAGTAGTAGTAGTAGTAGTAGTAGTAGTAGTAGTAGTAGTAGTAGTAGTAGTAGTAGTAGTAGTAGTAGTAGTAGTAGTAGTAGTAGTAGTAGTAGTAGTAGTAGTAGTAGTAGTAGTAGTAGTAGTAGTAGTAGTAGTAGTAGTAGTAGTAGTAGTAGTAGTAGTAGTAGTAGTAGTAGTAGTAGTAGTAGTAGTAGTAGTAGTAGTAGTAGTAGTAGTAGTAGTAGTAGTAGTAGTAGTAGTAGTAGTAGTAGTAGTAGTAGTAGTAGTAGTAGTAGTAGTAGTAGTAGTAGTAGTAGTAGTAGTAGTAGTAGTAGTAGTAGTAGTAGTAGTAGTAGTAGTAGTAGTAGTAGTAGTAGTAGTAGTACTCCCTGTAAATAGTATCCCTTCCATGAATTTTATTCTATGACAACGTTATGGTCATTCACTTATTTTGAACAATTCCATCGTTGGAATTCATGCGCGTGGTGTCGTGCTACACCACGACCAAATGTTGATCACGATTTAAAGGGACTCCGTTTTCAAATGAAATGGACGCTATTCATAGAGCTCACAGTAAAGTGCCATATTGCACGTTTGTCGCTCTTTTAGTATCGTATCCTACACACGCTTGATGTCGCGTGATTTGTAAGGCATTGCGCTGTACTGTTGTTCTTCCGAATTTGATGACGGAGCGTATAAGCGTAGGAGGTGGGGCGCTGGGGAGGGGGGGGGGGGGGGGGGAGAGGCTGCAGCACTCCCCCTCCCCGCCCCTGGAGTTTGAAAGCGGCCATATTCGGGCAATACACACCCAAGATTAGGGCCAAAGCATGTTATAATTTGAGCAAAATCATAAATAATAATAATTAACCATTTTTTTTTTATAGCGCATAACACTTAGTGATTAAACATGTCAAAATCATTCTGGAAAAAGTCATAAAGAAGTATATTATTTTCAATTTTCAGGCGGTTAAATTGGGATAACCCGTATTTTCTTGTCAGGTTGAACTGGGGAACCAGTTATTCGGGCAAAACTCCTCAACCCCCTTAAACATATGTGCTCCTATGCCCATGTGACGGAGTCATTTTAATGTACTTAAACATGTGTTTCTCGATTTATATTTTCGACTTGTCCGTATCTTAGCTATCGTCACAGCCGTTCTAGGTCTATCCAGTGGGATTCTCAGCGTCGTCATCGGTAAGGTAGTCCAGACCGACCTAAAGAAGCTTAGTCTGGTCCCGGTCCTACTGTTCACGATCGCCTCTGGTATCACCATCGGATTGCTCGTCATACGATGTGGTCGCGCGCCCGTGGCTGGTGTCACGTCTCCATATGCTACTGGAGAGCCGGGGTAAGTTATACAAACAACATTTAGTCCCGCAAATCCGTTGTACCGGTACTTGTTTATATTTTATTCATAATTAAACGATGATCCAAATCTAAATTAACAAACTGTATATATTTTGTTCTTAGTAGGGTAAATTAGCTGTTAAAAATGATTTCAAACACAGAAATTCAACAAGATGCCAAATAATAAACGTGAGTGGTAAAAAATACTTTTGTGTTTTATAATGAAGACAGTTTGGTTTACCTATAATATGTCTTTTTTAAAATATTATCTATAAGAAATTAAAGGTGCACCTGTAAAGTGTCTAACTCCACAAAAATTACTTTGAGCTTCCACATTTATCTTCTACCGTATTGTTTGGCTTATGGTAAGAGAATAATAAAATAGGGTTAGATATTGTCAAAAGCCCTTTGTAGTAAATGACGATATGCATCATTGATTATCATTTAGCTCAAGAGCGTTTATAAACGGTCATAAACGTCATATACGTCATACTGTAATTAGTTGTAAATGCTGAGGCAAATTTTCGTTTTTTTAACCAGGAAAGCAGTGTTCTTTTTCAATGAAATTTTCACACATTATTTGGACATATCTTCCAATAATTTTGGTATAGGATTGAAGTCTCAAATCTCATTTTTGGTAATATCTGACACTTTACAGGTGCACCTTTAATGTGATACTAAATGTCAAAGTGTTGATATACAATTGAGAACAAACCTTACGACGTCCTGACAACGGACAGTCAACCTGTTCGAAATGTCGAGCCCCTCCTACCAGCCACCCTCTCTTTACCAATAGTCCTTTCCAACTCAAACGGACCAGATTCAACACGTTGCATCGGCCTCAAATAATCTTCGACTGGCTCCTGATTAGTAAAATCGGAGTCATGGGGCACACATACTAAGCCGATCCGACTGAAAACCAATCAGTTGAGTCAGCTATGTGCGCGCTAGGCTTTACACGCGCACCATTCTTCCGCCTAGCTGGTACTGATAGCATGGCGTTACCGTGTGCGCATTGCCGATTTGACGACGCAGCTACTTTTACTTGCTCTCATATCCTTTGTGTCTCGTACCCCAGGTTGGATCCACCGCCCATCTGCATTCAGACCTGTGGTTGTGACATTAGGTATATAACCGATCTGTGTTTTAGGTAGAGTGACACATGCATCTTAAGCCCGGCGCAGACAGGGCCGACTCGACCCGATCCGACTGGTTTTCAGTCAGGCTAGAGTCAGTTTCGCTCAGTCGGAGCCGATTCAACATGTTGAATCAACATCGAATGACCTCCAACTGGCACTTGACCGGAATAACCGGAGTCCTGAGGCAGCGCATACTGAGTAAATCAGGCTGAAAACCAGTCGGATCGGGTCGAGTCGGCTCTGTCTGCGCCGGGCATTACGTACCCTGCTCGCATTACCGATTTGACGACACAGTTCCTTTCGCTTGCTGTCATATCCTTTTTTGTATCCTGTCCCAGGTTGGATCCGCCGCCCATCTGCATTCAGACCTGTGGTTGTGAGAGTGGAACCTATAACCCGATATGTGGATCAGAATAGACTGACACAATCATTTAAATACGCGCACCATTCTTCCTCCGGTACATATCCAACATTACCTTACCCTGTACGCATTCCCGATTTGACGACGCCGTTCCTTTAACTTGCTCTCATGTCCTTTTTGTATTCTGCCCCAGATTGGATCCGCCTCCCACGTGCATTCAGACATGTGGTTGTGGGAGTGGTACCTATGACCCGGTCTGTGGATCAAAATAGACCATAGAAGTATGACTCCAACACTGCCATTGTAGAACTAGAAGGTAAACTGTATTGCCCGTAGGTACCGTACCCCATACACTTTGTACATAAAGCAATGGCGGGCTGACGGTCTTGTTTACGAGCAGTATTGAACGGAGGAAGTTCGTCACAAAACTGCATTGTGGGGAAATAATATGACGAAACAATAAGAATGTGCGTAATGCGCGCACTTTACCAAGCGCACTCACACTGTACATTTTATATGGCAAAGATGTCATTAGCGCGTACATTTGTGATTTTGCGCGCGATGAATTTGTAAACAATGTTTTCCCTTGGCTGAGACAGTGATCCGTGTATGAAGAGCGACTCTTCTGCTAATATTGAGCAATCATAAACGGTATTTAACACAAAATGTAACTAAAAAATGAGTCTTATTAATGGGGTAGAAAAGGGCAACACAAATTGATTACGCTAGATAAAGAGGTGGTGAATATTTCACCGCTCAGTGGGATGTATTTTATTATTAAATTCCCGATCAATTTTGAAATACACAGCCTGTCATACTTTTGATGACGTTTTGTGACGTAGCTAAACTGCTTCTAATCGCATACATACCTAACCATCATGGCGGCTGAGTTTACCCCCCCTGAAATAGACTGACACATTCATCTTATACGCGCACCATTCTTCAGCCGGTACATAACCAACTATGTGTTACCCTGCTCGCATTGCCGATTTGACGACACAGTTTCTTTAATTTGCTCTCATATCCTTTGTGTCTGGTACCCCAGGTTGGATCCGCCGCCCATCTGCATTCAGACCTGTGGTTGTGACATTAGGTATATAACCTGATCTGCGTTTCAGATAGACTGACATATTTATACGTGCACCATTCTTCCGCCTGGTACTAAACAAACATGGCGTTACCCTGTGCGCATTCCCGATTTGACGACG
>JBAMJV010014776.1:15000-17176 GCA_037951105.1 Echinarachnius parma
GGAGTTCGACACTGTTTATAGGTGCACCTTTAATAAGAGAGTTTACCTTGGAACAAAGTCTGTTTCAAGGAATGAATACCAATGGAAGTTGTAACATTTACTAAAATGTGTGCAAAAAGCGTTCAGAATTAAGAAAAATATGAAACAATGTAGAAACAGTTCTTCTAAGAATGTCAGATGGCGCGCATTTGGAGCCATAGGAACGAGACAAGAAAGCCATTCCCAAGGAGTAGACTGCCAATGCCACCAACGTGGCAGCGGGAGAGGAAACATCACCAAGTACATCGTTTATCTCCAGGAACGGAGACGAATTATAGCTTGCATCATCAGCAAAATTTTGAGCAATTAAAAACGATCAGAAATAAGAAAAATAGACAATGTAAGATGTTTTTGTACGTAATCTAGAAACTACTTCTTTCAGAAATAAGAAAGCTACGAATCAAAAAACATTATTTTAGAATGATCTAAAAGTAATATAACAAAATTAGAAGTATGTACGTATGGCGTTCTTTCTTCTAAGTCTTTGTGACTCACTTTGTGACTCATTTTTGAACCGATTATTTGTTTTATTGTCAATTAAAAGTTGTAAATAAATGAGTATATAACTCCGCGAACTTTGATTGTGAATACTGCAGTTCCTTTTTTATGTGTACATTGATTATTTAAGAGGATATTTCTGCAATATGTGTGTGCCTTCGGTTGATTATTTTTGTCTACAAACACATTTTTGCCCCCAGATGTGGCTAAAATCCTGAACATAATTATAAACAAATGAAAACTCCTGAATACGGCCCAGATAAAAATGAAATTTCTAGTACGTCACCTATCTAGGTGCAAACTAACTATTCATAGGCGAAATGATGTAGTTATACAGTTCAAACTCGCATTGTAATCTTGTGAACTATCTCAACTCCCTTGGGAGTAAACTGTTGTCTGATCTGCTACACAAGAGCGCGCTACAGGCAAATAAACGCCCGCGACCAAATATTCTTGGGTATATAAATCAACAACTTAAATTAACTGATAAGGCCATTACGTCCCCTCTTGGCTCGAGTCGGGACCTAGTCTAGTTTAAGACCCTGTTGAACTTATTCAGTCGATCTTATCATGACACTCCATGGAAGTGCATAAATGATGGATCTTCAAGAGGTATGCATCATGGGTGGGTGGCAGTGGCGTAGCGTTGCCGAACTGATTGGGGCATGGGGCATGCGAATCATTGGAGGGCATATATTGTGCAATCCTTATTTTCATACAGATTTTCCCCTTATGTTTAAAAAAAAAGTTTGGTAACAAAAGTGATCGGGAATTAATTCAAACATATCGAGAAACTGACCAGAAATATATAATGTGATTGAAAAGAGCAAAGAAAATGGGATTCTAATGGGATTCGAACCCGACCGCGACCAAATATTCTTTCTTAGCTATATGAATCGACAACATGCCCGGACATCAACCTCACGGTCTCCTCTTGGCCCGGGTCGGAACCTAGTCTAGTTTAAGACCCTGTTGAACTTATTCAGTCGATCTTATCATGACACTCCATGGAAGTGCATACATGATTGAACTTCTAGAGGTATGCATCACAGGTGGTGGGCATCGATATACATACATATTTGTATATCAATGGTGGTGGGCAGTGGCGTAGCGTTGGCGAACTGATTGGGGCATGGGGGCATGCGAATCATTGGAGGGCATATATTGTGCAATTCTTTATTGTCATACAGATTTTCCCCTTATGTTTAAAAAAATTGTTTTGTAACAAAAGTTATTGGGAATTAATTCAAACATATCGAGAAAGTGACCAGAAATATATGATGTGATTGAAAAAGAGCAAAGAAAATGGGATTCGAACCCGAACGCGACCAAATATTCTTGGGTATATGAATCAACAACTTAAATTAAATAATAAGGTCTTCATGCCCGGACATCAACCTCACCTTCTCCTCTTCGCCCGGGTCGGAACCTAGTCTAGTTTTAGACCCTGTAGAACTTATTCAGTCGATCTTATCATGACACTCCATGGAAGTGCATACATGATTGAACTTCAAGAGGTATGAATCACAGTTGGTGGGCATCGATATACATACATAATTATTTGTATATCAATGGTGGTGGGCAGTGGCGTAGCGTTGGCGAACTGATTGGGGCATGAGGCATGCGAATCATTGGAGGG
>JBAMJV010014777.1:0-20778 GCA_037951105.1 Echinarachnius parma
ACAACTATTTAAAAAACGCTTTTGAACACTTTTGAAAAAGTGCAAGCATTTAAAAAAAAAATTCTAAAAATCATCTAATTATTTGGGCCACAAATAATTATAAGATCAGATATATTTATTGATATTTCAGCCGTTTCTGGGTCAATTTTGACCAAATAAAGTTTATTCTGCCATTAAAATTGCATGTTCTCTCAAATTCGACACTCAGTTTTTCATTACCTCACAAAAAAAACAAAACTAAACTACCCGTTACAATAACGTAAATGCAATGAGCCAACAAACCATAATGTAAACATGGTAAATAGCAGTAAATACAATATATTGTAAACGGTATGCCGTATGGTAACGTTACATAAATGTTTTTTTTTTTTTTTTTTTTCGGTGGACATTTAAGTGGTTTAATAAAAAACCTAAAATAACTCCAAAATATCTCAAGTGGATAAAGTGCCCTTTGGAATTGAGGCTAATTGCTCTTTGATTTGTTCGAACTACGTTATGTTGTTTGTCCACGCTTGTTAAAATACTTCATTGTTGGAATGATGTAATATTTAAGGCTCTATTAGACACTCATCATTGCAAAGGTATCGGACAAAATTTCATGGATTAGTATTACTAGACAATAGCCATTAAGGTGAAACGTTAGTCGACATTAAACATACATGTGTTGTTATCTAGCTTTCAAGTAGGAAAATTAGGTTATTTAATTTGCAGCATGGTTAAAAAACTCTTGCATAAAAATATGATTACAAAATTATCTGTTGGAATTAGGATGTATGCCAATACTTTCACTTGCTCTTCTATTTCACCTTTTTCTTTATCTTCGTTTGTTCCTATCCCCCTCTTCGCTCCTTCTATTCTCTTCTTGTATTCATGGCAGTGCCCACGATCATGTGGCTTGAGAAAGGGGTGTCGATCCTGGAGGGGGGTGGAGGCAGGGGGGCCGTCGCCCCCCCCCCCCCCAATGAAAATATTGGGGGGCGAACATTATCATTTCGCCCCCCAATAATTCCGAAAATGAGGAAGAAAACAAATCGAGTGATATAATGCCAAAGAGGGGAAAGACACATTTATCAATAATAAATCTTCAAAATGGCCTTTTTTTTTTAGTTTGAAAAGGACTGTAATCTCTTTTTTTGCCGCGCGCTTCGCGCGCATACATTTTCTCATATTGCAAGTTTCATTTGGGCTGCGGGACCTCACCTTTTGAAATGTGTTGGGCAGCGTAATTTCTCAAACGAAGTTTATTAAACCCTCATCGATATATAGCACACCGTTACAGAAAATAAAATAATCTCGGTACATATGCGCTGAACGCAAATCAAATTGGAATATCATGTTCCCCACATTTGAAAAAGGAGCAGACGGTCCCCCTCCCTTTGTCATTATGTATGTTTGGTTCCATATATACCTATACTTCATATTACGTGAAATTACTGTCTCAGGTGTGCACCAAATTGCACAATTTCACGCCCAAAAATACAAAAGCTCCCTACTGTGGGAGGGGGATACCCCCTCCCACAACCTCCCCCGCTCGGTCGCTTCGCTTCCTCGCAATGTCTCCCCTATACTTTTGAGAAATTGTTGACGCCCTTGCTTAGTTTCATGGGAGCCCAATGCCCTAGACTATATCGATGGCTCTATAGTATACATGATCATGCAGATCTATCTCATGCAAGGCTCAGTCTTTTCCTCGCTATGCCCTTTTAAAATACGTTATGAGTAGGTTCACTAATTTATACAATTTTAAAACCCATGCTAGGAGCAAATGTCTGAAATCTAAAAGCTTCCGGGGGCTCCGCCCCCTGAACCCCCATTATTGTCCCCAAATATGGGTGCCCCCCAAAGTCAAGTCTTCGAGCCATCAAGACACTTTCAATGAGCGCATAATAAAACTTCCGGGCATGCCAATGTGGGGCTTTTACTCTCTCTCAGTGGTCAGTCTGGAAAATTTCTCAAATTTCGCCCCCCCAATCTCAAAAACGGATCGACACCCCTGGCTTGAGTGAATGGTGTGTGATGACCTACCTACCATTATTACTTCTTTAGAATTGTATAATTTGTAAAAGGGCCACAATTTAAAAACTCCTGCTTCTATGGGGTCCAAAACCATGTTGTATATTTGATTATCAAACTGCCATTTATATTTGTGTGTATGGTGTGAATGATATACCTACCTACCATTATTACTTCTTTAGAATTGTATAATTTGTAAAAGGGCCACAATTTAAAAACGCCTGCTTCTATGGGGTCCAAAACCATTTTGTATATTTGATTATCAAACTGCCATTTATATTTGTGTGTATGGTGTGAATGATGACCTATATACCTACCATTATTACTTCTTTAGAATTGTATAACTTGTAAAAGGGCCCCAATTTACAAACTCCTGCTTCTATGGGGTCCAAAACCATTTTGTATATTTGATTATCAAACTGCCATTCATATTTTTACTTTTGTTTTATGGTTTGAATAAACTGAATCTGAATCTGAATCTGAAAAAATCTGAAACGTTAGATCAACGTTGAATCAACGTTGGTTTAACGTTTAATGCCATTTGCTTTTAAGTTAATTTTTCGTTTATATTTGGTTATCATGTTAACGTAAATGTAAACGTTACAATAACGTTAAAACAACGAACAAACTAACCATATTGTAACGTTATCCAGTAAACGTTGGCATAACGTTCATATTTAGTTATCATGTTAACGTAAATGTTAACGTTACAATAACGTAGAATCAATGAGCAAACTAACCATAATGTAACGTTATCCAGTAAACGTTGGCATAACGTTCATATTTAGTTATAATGTTAACACAAATGTTAACGTTACAATAACGTAGAATCAATGAGCAAACTAACCATAATGTAACGTTATCCAGTTAACGTTGGCATAACGTTCATATTTAGTTATCATGTTAACGTAAATGTTAACGTTACATTAACGTTAAATCAATGAGAAAACTAACCATAATGTAACGTTATCAAGTAAACGTTATTATAATATAATGTAAACCATATGTTAACGTTACATGAACGTTAAATTGCTATCTGGGTTCTTATGTATTTCTTTGTTTTTTAAACTTATGTATTTTATTGTTTTTGCTGTTTATTTTATTTCTAACTATAATTTAAGTATTTTGAACCCCCAAAACAACATATAAATGTAAACAACACTGAATAACCAATGATAAACCTCATTTTACGAAAATTGATATTTCCATATGTTTTGTACACAAACCACGAAATTGAGCGATTTTCGGGCTGACATGCATAGACAAAAGGTCACGTGACTTTGTAACGGTATGTCCGATTTTCGAAATTTTTGTTTTAAAATGTGCGCAAGACCCGAAAGAAAAATGTCACGGAGCAGCGGCGCGTCATCTTACAGCGTTTTGGAGCAATAAAAAAAATCGCGGAGGGGGGGGGCCATTATGGCCCCCCCCCCCCGGCCCTATTAGGGTTAAAGACATCCATGTTAAGTGTCTAACTCCACGAACATTACTTGGAGCTTCCTAAGTTCTCTTCTGCCGTGTTGTTTAGCTTATCATATGGTAAGAGAAGAATAAAATAGGGTTATATTTGTTCAAATGTCCCTTCAGTATGAAGATAATTATCATTGAAAATCATTATTTCAAAAGCGTTAGCCAACGCTTTGGGAGAAACGTACAATTGTCGTAGTTGAACACGCTCGGCCGCGGCCGGCAGCGCGCCACGCGATAACGAACTCTGGCCTGCGGAGTAGCCGAAACCTTCGGCAGCACGACGGGTCGTTGGGCTGACGCGCAAATTCTGTACCGTCTGTATACACGTGTGCGGAATTCGTCAAACGGACGATTATTACTGCAACAAATCTACGGCAGGCCATCAGTATTCGGTGATAAAATATTAACTCAATTTTTTTTTTTTTCACTAGGTAAAAAGTTGACGTTTTTTTTTCAAACTTTCGCAAATCTTCTAATTGTATTTTACAATGATATTGATATAGGATTGAAGTCTAAAATGTCATTTTGTGCAATATCTGACACTTTACACGGATCACTTTAACAGTTACTGTTCTTGCACATTATTTTACTTCCGATCTACAGGTCAGAATACTTCCTATCTGAGATCGAACTGACCGAGCTAGCAGAGAAACTTAATCCAGGCGATTTCTTGCTCCTGGGAGTCAGGCTGGGATTCACCAAGGCGAGACTGGACCAGTTCACGCATGACCACACAGGATCCATCGCTAGTGCCATGGCGGACATGTTGATCAGATGGAGAAACAACCAGGCGGAATCTCATTCTGAGATGAGAAAGACGCTTTGTGAAGAGCTCCGCGTGATCGGCAGAGCAGATCTAGCCGACACCATCATCATCATCAAGTGTTAGTTTGTTATATTGTGAAACTGCACTTGGTGCAAGTTTACACATCACATGCAGATATGAAAAAAAAATATTTGTGAAATAAAATAGGCACGAAAAAAAGTCCCAAGTCAATCACCGCCGTGATTGCATATAGCTTTATGCTTTTGTAAAAGCCCTATTTAAGTATTAACCATTCAATGTAAAATGTGATGCACTATCAACATCAATTTAAAACAAATCTTATGTTGTTCCTGCGTTACTTAAACGGGTAGGGTTACAGTTTTGGTAATGCTGAGCTTTAGTAACCAAAACCTGCACAATAACAATACAAATTAATAGTTATAACTCCACCATGCTTAAAAGGTACAGAAAATTACAAAAGACTAAGTAAAAAGCCTGTTATCATTCAAAAATAGCCATTAAAACACAAGAGGGCGCTCTCTAAAAAAAACTTTAGTTTCAACCATTTTTTCATACAAAGTTATGCATGTGATGTGTTGTTAAGATAATGATTACAAAAGAGGTCTCAAAAACTATTTAAAAACCTCTTTTGAAAATTGTTGACAAAGTGTAAGCATTTTTTCTTCTTCTTTTAATCATCGAATAGTTAAAAAGTTAAAAGTCATTAAAATGATATGCTCTTTAAAATTTGACATTCAGTTTTTCATTATCTCACAACAAATTATTTCGTGCACCGCCCACTATTCCAAAACTGAACTCCCTCTTTAAGTGGTCAATAGGTTCCATCAATTCATATTTTTATTTTATGTATTAGGTGATACGTATATCATACGTATCGACTCTTGTTTTTGTCAAGATTTATTTATGTATTCTTCCCATCAATAATTGTGTTCGTCGCATAAATCAAGGTCAGATGAATCCATTGTCATGAATCTTCGCATAATGATAGATCATCATCTAACTTAGATCTGCAAACTTTTTCAGTGACGTCACATTACTATGATGTCATCAGGACGCCATTTTGTAAATTGCAATAATCATCATATCTCAGTCATTCATCATCAATTTCAATTCAAATTTGGCATCAATAGCCGTATTCACACGATAAAAGCCAATCTTGTGGTTATCTTGTGGTTATCTCGTGGTTTGCAATTCTTAAGAATATCTTGTGGTTAGCGCTCGTTTCAACACGCAAAACTCGTGGTTATCTTTTGGTTTCCAAATCACAAGATTGCGCACACTGCAAAAAATGCGCAATCTCGTGGTTATCTTGTGGTTTCCAAACCACAAGATAACCACAAGATCAGGGGGGTGTCACTGCTGCCAGAGTGCAGCGATTTTTGCTCACCGGAAGAGCCCACAACTGGTTGCATTATGGGCTACTTGGGAACTACAGTTAACCAATCACAGAGTAGTTCAAACGCGTCGTCACGGGATCGAGGTCAATAAAACAAGTTCATATGCATACGTCACAATGGCTCCCATTGTT
The DNA here is from genome assembly GCA_037951105.1 of Echinarachnius parma. NCBI lineage: Eukaryota > Metazoa > Echinodermata > Echinoidea > Clypeasteroida > Echinarachniidae > Echinarachnius > Echinarachnius parma. Next base: position 5,799 of record JBAMJV010014777.1, read on the forward strand.
CTCATAAGCGTGATGAAATCTAGGACAGTGCGCAGGAAAATAGGCGCGATAGTCTACGCACTGCATAGCATGATGATTGGTCCAGTATTTCTAGGTCACTACGCGATGACGTAGAGAAGTGGGCTATGGGAGCTTCAAAAATCGGTTCACTCCGCCATGTTGCCCATGTACAAAGTCTATGGGACACGTGACTTGCGCGCGTTAAGTGAGCCTTCTAGTTATAAACGGGTTGGTTTGTTTATTCATACTTCTATGCACAAGATACTTGTAAGTGTGCGCAGAATGAGCGCGCGATGAGCGCGCGACTGCGCGCAGTCTATTTTTTTTACAGTCTGAACGGGTTGGTTTGTTTATTCCATAGAGTAACTATAATATAAAGACTAGAGAGTGAACTCGGCCAAAAAATCTGTCAAATTAGAAGCGATTTATCTAGGTCTTGAATATTCATGAGGCGCCGGATGATCCCATGTAATGCTATTTCTCACGTAAAAGTATTTGAAGTGCTTTGAAACTGTACAGCAGCGAAATTCTACTGAGCATGCGCAGTTCAACTTGCGCGCTGTATTTATATGATTTGCATATTTACGCACAAATTTTCTCATTAGCATATCATTATTATTCATGAGATGTTTTTTCTCTCATAAAAGCACGTGTAGTGTTTATGTACTACAATGTTGATTATGCTCTCCAATTATACAGTATGTTTTTTTTTATCATTTCATCAGTTAACTATTTCCCTTGCTAAATGTACCATGTACAGCTTTGAGTTCTAATTTAGTATTCATATTAAAGACAAAAATCCTACTGTTATGGGGCCAATTGTGTATGGGGGTGTAAGTTGGCATGCTAAACTGTTTTATAATTGGTGGAAATTGTTCTTATGGATTAGGCAATTTAATGTTTTAGATTGTTGTCTTTATTGTCAACAAGACTAGAGAGCAGGAATTAAGTTGTTGACCCCCCCCCCCCCCAAAAAAAAAAAAAAAAAAAAAAAAAAAAAAAAACAACAACAACAACAACAACAACAACAAACAAACAAACAACAACAAATTCACCTAAATTAATCCAACAGGTTACTTCTGGTTCTAATGTGTGCCACCACCAACATCACTATCAAACTTATCACTGATTATAAACCATCACAACTTAATTGATGTCATTCGATCACCATCGTAGTCATATTATTACTGCACATGCATGTCATCATAGCCTGTATCTAATAAAGATTAAGCATTAAGTAATTGTAGGCCTGTCAGAATACACTTCTAAACAGCATTCACTTTTAATTGCACACCCTCTACCACACATACATAAATATACATGATAAATGTTCATTATAGGTTTCCATTAACATTTAATTTAAAAACAACAACAGTCATATATAAATTAAACAGACAAAAGAAAATATAACCAACCCAGTATAACTCCGGGGGAGAGGGGGGGGGGGGGGGGGGGGGGCACGCTCCCCAATTATTTTACAAAAACAATAAAAGTCATATCTAGACCATAAAAAGATTATAAATGGGCCACTTGCCCCCATGCAATTATTTGACACAAACAAACTAGGAGAAAGATAAGACACAAATATAAGTCTGCCCCCACAACAATCTATGTGCCTTCCCAATCTTTTTGACCACACTATGTTACTGACCCCATATTTCTTCAATTTACATTTATAATTATGATCTTTTAATGCAAGTTATACAGTTCACTATTTGAAATCTCAAATTCAATTCAGTGTTTGTTTTTTTTCAAACAGAATTCAGACACAAAATGAACACATGAAATGTAACGGCTAGCACCTAAAAGAGGCATGAAGCAAGTAGCTTAATCGTCGAGTTGGCAGGTAAAGGCTGATTGGGAAAATATACAAAATTTAACATTAAAATACATGCAGAGCAATTGAAACATTGCATTGAAAATAATAGCATCCAAACATGATAAAATACAATAAAATAATTGAGGTCCTACTATATACGCATACACTTTGATTTAAGATTAAAACGCACACAAAATATTCTGTAACTAATAATTTGGTTAACCCAAAAAAAAAACATTATTTGGTTTAAAGTTACATGAATAATAAAAACTGTATAATTATACTTTTAAAAAAAAGAAGAATATATACACATTCACTAACAATAAATAAGTATAAATGTTAATTCAATAAAGTACTAATTATTATATAATATGAGTTATGGTAGGGAGAATTGACAAATTCAAAACTATAGTCATATTGGAATTTACCAAAATGGGTTCATATAATCAAAATATAGATTACACAAGATGGATGGGGCAATGCAAGAAATTTATTTTGGATGATTAAGTATATCAAATTATTGATTCATTATAGCTATACTGTTTGAACTATTAACACCATAAATCCTGATGTATCAAGTCTGTGCAAAAGTATTCTGAAATAAATGAGAATGTTACTAACCCCTTTGCTACTATATGATAAATATTGCATCAATATATTGTTTAATAAAAACCATCTTTAAAGGGATAGTTGAGTTTTGGTTGAGAGGGCGCTACACAAAATAATTTTGTTGTGAGAAAATGAAAAACTGAGTGTCAAATTTAAAAGAGAATACAATGTTAATGGAAGAATAAACTTTATTTGATCAAAATCGGTTCAGAAACGGCTGAAATATCCATAAACATAACCATTTGTAATAATTGTGGGGCCCCACAAGAATCCGATAATTTTGAACCAGCCGTTAAAATTCGTTTTAAAATGCCTCCTCTTTTCAAAAGAGTTTTTTTAGATAGTTTTTTATTATCTCTCTAATTACTATTTTAACAAAACATCACATGCACAATACTTTATTTAAAATGGTTTAAACAAATGCGTTTTTTGAAAGCGCCCTCTTCAGTTTAAACAGCTCTTTTTGAATGATAACAGGCTTTTTACTTAGTCATTTGTAAAGTTTTATTCCTTTTGAGCATGGTGGAGTTATAATTATTAGTTAGTAATGTAATGGTGTAGGTTTTGATTACTAAAATTCAGTTTGACTTAAACTGTACTCTCTCTACCAGAACTCAACTATCACTTTTATAATTCCCGGCAGTAACTTGTGATTTAATTATTACATTAAAAAATGTGAATTTTTAAATATTTAATCTAATGAAGACTTTAGCACCAGTAAAAAAATAATAATAACCAGGGTCGGTATTCAATTCAATACTTTAAAATACAAACTTACTTAGCATTTTTCTAGGCTGAGAACTTGTATTAAAATCGTTTTTTTAGAATTTTACTTCAGTAAGTCTAAATTAAATATTTGAAGACATAATGACACCAAAATGTGGGCAACATTTTCAGTTGATGAAATAATCAAAGCTCAGTTTTGGCTAAGTAATCTACATTTTTACTTGTATGGAATCAAATACTGTCCCAAAATTAAACCTCTCGCCTTATTTATCATTTTGTTGGCTGTCTTGCCATGTGTAATTACAAACAAAAAGAGGTCAAACCTGTCTTTTAGAAACCACCTGTCAATAGCAACCATATCCTGTCTGCAATGGCCACAAAAGTGATCTAATGCAGAGGAAAAGGTAGAGAACCTATGTAGAGATCACCTGTCTACACTCTACAGTGGCCTATTTTCTTAGTTCCATGGATGGCCACTATACACAGGTTTTACTGTGTATAACAAATGACTCACTCGACCGCATGGTCAATATCATTTTCTGTTTTTATAATTGTCCTGATGTGTGTGTGCATATTCAGCACCATATTTGTAGACATGGGCTCCCTTAAATCATTGCTCGAGTCCTCTGGCTTGTTATCCATGCAGTCTGTTCACCTTGATACTGGTAGAACTTGATCTGTTGAATCAAGAAAAAATGCACAAAGCAAAACATACCTTACTATAGAAACTAGAAGTATTGGTTTAATTTTGAAAGGTGTGTGTACTTTCTACCACTCTAGCTCTGTGGGTGTCTATTTTGTTTGCTTCTAAAATTTAATTCCATGAGGTAATTATTGTTTCCTAGAATATTGCTTCATAAAATTTGCAAGACATTTAATTTTATCTTAGATATAATGTAAACAAATACAATCATTAAAAAATAACCTTGTTATAAATATAGCAGGGAGTTGTATTTTGTATGCCATAATTTCAATTGAGATATATATCAAATCTTTTCACCAAATGCAGTAATTATAATATTAATATTTACGAATAAGTGTCAGAATAGTACAAACATCTAATATCACTATTTGTTATACAAATTGACAGAAATGTAATCAGTAAAAAAAAGTTGATTACCTGTTGGGTGTGATGATCCACGTCATGCACTGCCAATGGGTGAAAAGGAAGAGAGTTGACATGAAGCACACCTTAGTCGAAGGAATCTCCAACAAATGAAGCACCAGAATCAGACTGCTGTAAACGGAAGAAATTAACAAAATATCTACATTAATAATAAACAAACATAAATCCGATTATGAATTTGTTTATATCACAGTAAATACTCAATTCAAGAGCACTTAGACAGTGTCCATCGTTGGATTTTCGAACCATCAGTGCCAGTTCACCAAATAAAAAAGAGGAACATAGATATTAATCAGTAATTTGCTTTGAGACGAGTCTAAAATACTATAGTCTACATTCATAATTTCACATATAATCCTACTAGTAGTAGTACTACCACAATAAACATAGGCCTAGATTCATGCAAAATTATAAATCATTTTAAAAATCATCTATCATCTAGCTCAGCAGTTTCTGGACCCTGCACAAGCAGAAATTTTACTACTCTATTCATTGTCTCTAGACCTGAAAAACAGTCTCTATATATATTCCGACAGTTGCTCCACTGACCGCTCCATTTAGGGGTAGTACAGTATAAGTTTTTATTTAAAAAATTTAAAAAACACATAATAAACCACACAAAGAGTTGGTTATTTCTGACTAGACCAGGTCCAGCCACTATCTTAATATGGCCCTAATCTAATTAGGCCTTACGTAGTACGTACACGTACGTAACATGTACACAATTGGTTTATCAATGACCGTACTGAACCACCCAAGGCCAAGGGCAAGGCCAAGACCAAGTAACCAAGTTAATTCTTGGGCCACGACCGCTGGCACTGATTCCCATTGTCTACTGACTGTCTAGAATCTAGTGTGATTTGGATTTCTTTTTTAAAAGTTTTAATCACTTCAGTTACCAAAATCAGTCTGTGTTCCAGTGTTTCCAGATATTAGAATGATAGCATGAGCCTGAGCCTGAGGACTGACAGAGGACCGGCCTAGCCCTAGTCCTACCCTAATTCCTAGACCATCTTTGCCTTTTAAAAGCCAAGGCTTAGCCTTAGGCTTTGGTAGCTGGCCAGTACTTGTTGAAAGTCACAGACTCGTATCAAACTTCATTCAATTTTAGTTAGATTTGAAAACTAGTAATATTTAAACTTGTTTCTTCAATAATTTCTGACTAATTACTCAATTAAATTGATATTGAGACTTGTATAGCGATTTTTACCGGTGGATCTTTGTCCATCCGGAGGTTGCTATTATATTACTAAAATCCTAATAATTAACTAATAATGTAACTCAAATAAATAGGTAAACTTACCCGGTCCGCATCGGTGAAGTTCGTTGCCGTGTGACTGTAGCTAGCTGCCGTCCACTGATGGTGCAGACGGGGCAGATACAGCAGGCTCCGATGCAAATCATATAGTCAATGTCCTTCCTAAGGCGTTCGTGTCCCACACGTAGCCTTAGGTACGTGTCCGTAGTCGTCGTCGTTGTCGTTCAGTTCAGTTTGGTATCGGTGCCTCCACTACTCCCGGGTAGCGTCGGACGAGAATAAACCCTAATCACCGCGGGCCCCGTGGATCACCGGACTGCTTGCTAGGCAGTCACATTCGGGATCCCACTAGGCCGTTAGTAACGGGTCTAATCCAACAGTGAGATCGGTAATCGTTAGCGTGGTCGTTGTAGTTTCCAATAGGTCGATGAATCCGTGTAATCAGTTCGCTACTATATCAATCGGTGAGCTGCCCTGGTAGACGGCATGCCTCTTCGCTTCCCAGCGCTCTTCCTAGTGACTTTCACGATTGCTCTCGGCTCGCTCTCCGTATAACAATAGGTGATCCTCGCAGTACGATATTTGTATTTATCTGTAGTAGCAGTATCAACGTCCATTGTCTTTCAAGGTTGCAGCTCCAAGAGAGCGAGACGGGGGAAATCGTCTCCTTATATATGGCTACGCCAAGGGCCTTCACTTATGCACACACTTGTACACACGCAATCGGGTACAAGTGTACCATCAGCGCACGTCCGCATGTCCGTAAGGATCGCTTTGCAGCAATCCCCATTCATGTGACGGCACGATGGACTATTTACCGGCCATAACCAGTACCTGTGCATCCGTGCCTGGCCGGCTTCTAGGCTGACTTTGCAGTCGCTAGACGCCCAAACATGAGGGGTGATTGACACTCATCCCAGGCACTAGTGGACCCACTGACGGTGGTGTTTTCACCGTCAATTCCCACTACACTCTCCCCCGTTTTATTTAATAGCAGCCGGCCCGGGGGGAATGTAAGGGTACACTACGACGATGTAGCTCCATCGGCTGTCTTGCTCCTGGGGGACTGGAAGTTCTGTTTAATAACCCCTATCCCAACCAGTGAACCAGAGCCTCTCCATCCGAAAGGAATCCCTAGGGAACAGTGGCTTAATGCATCCTCTGTTCAACACTACAGGGCCTCCTCGCCTAGGTCGGATGGGGCTCCACATAACGCTGATATGAGACTTCACCCTGCGCTCCCATACTAGAGCCTCACAAATGGGGCCTAGGTATCGCAGAGAACTCCTGTTCCGTTCAGCATGGAACCAGTAAAAATGATTACGGCCCTCACGCTTCAGGAAAAGTGGTCTCGGTTGTGCCGGCTCGGCCTGAACGTCATGTGCCTTGCGTGCGAACCGTGGCAAGATATTAATGTGCCACGACCATGACTAACGGCCAAGTGGGCCAGGGGCAACGAGGACAGCGTTCCCTCGTACCCCTGCGGCTCAGATCTACGGAGCCAGGCAGTCTTTCACCGGCAGACGCATACCCGTACTTACAGGGTCATGTCGTGACCTACCCTGTCGCCATTGGGTGCGCGCCAGTGAAGACTGTTCGCCGTGGTTAGCGGCGAGATATTCCGACTGCGTATGTGGGTAGTCCAGCCTATGGCGTGACTGACCGAACCCCCAGTCGGACCGTTTGGGTGTCTCCCCTAATAGTGCTCGCACAGCAGGAGATGAATTGACATCTGCTGTGGCACCTTCCATGTGGGAAGCACCAGGTGGGTTGACCTCTGGACCATGCGTTACCAGAAGTGCATTCATCGGATGTACCAGATGGCTGGGGGAGGGACACAAAATGGTATCCTTCTGATCAATCAGCCCATGGGTCCGCTTCCATTGATTGGCAGGGACCGTCCGAATATGCATCTTCTGGTCGATGGCTCCGGTCACCCTCTTTCTCATGTTTGCGAGCATGGCCCTGATCTTTGTCTTCTGGTCGAGGGTGCCCATCACCCTCTTCCTCTGGTTTGGGGGCATGGTGTGATCGAACGAGACCGCCGTCCTTTTGGGTTTGTTAGGAGGTGCGGCCATGATCTTTTTCTGGTCAATCAGTCCATGCTCCCGTTTCCATTGGTTGGATGGCGTGGTAAAGACATGTATTTTCTGATCAAGTGTGCCGGCCCTTCTCTTGATGTCATTGGGAGATGCAGTTCTTGCAAACTGATTCTGATCAAGCAGACATTCTCCCCACTGAGTCGGGGCAACAGGCACAGCCTTGATGTCAGTCTCTTCCTCGACCAGGTCGTGCACCATTTTCACTTCGTTTGAGAGGGGGGTCACTTGCTTCTGCAGGGTTGTAATTGGAGTGACCTCCTCCTCGTTTGGTAGGGGGGTCACTTGCTCCTGCAGGGTTGTAATTAGAATGACCTCCTCCTCTCCCCCGTTTTGAAATTTTGAGTGCTGGTGACTGGGGGCCATGTGGGTTATTGTCGTGGGCAACTGTGCCCCGAGTGTGTCAAGGCCGACATTTATAGGGGGCGGAGGGTGGCCTCCTCCTCCTCCGTCCCGCTGGAGTTTTAACTCCTCCTCTTCCTCCTCCTCCATCACTTGTGACACGGACTTTGAATCGTGTGGCGGGCGCTTATTGCGCGGGGACTCCCCCTTTCTATCGGGGCAGCTGTGCAAAAAGTGTCCCACCCTGCCACAGCTGAAACAAGTGATCGGCGACTTACGTTGCGGCTTAAGTTCGGCTGTCACCTGTTCAATGGACGAGGCGAGGTTCGCCACGGCCTGCTCCAGCCTGGTCATCCGTCCTTCCAAGGTGGTGCTCGGCGCCCCCGCAGACTTGGCTGTAGGCGCGGACCACGCAACGGTCCGGCGGGGTGTTTCGGCCACGGTGACATAAGGTCCTTGCGATGGTCTCTGGCTGGCTGAGGGCTGGCTACTACCCGGTGTCGATGATGGCGAGCTCTGGGGTGTAACCGGCCGAAAATCGAAGATATCGTCCCATGCGATCTCTCCCGCGGGCACAATTTCTGCTAGTCGATCGGGGGTTATACCTCCCTCCCGTTTGCGGCAATCGATCAACTTGATCGCCTCTATTGGTTTGATGCCCAACTGTAACAATAGAGCACCTGACGCGGCGTTAATGAGTACCTTATCCATGACGTTTTAACGTAAAGTCTCTACTCAATATAACGTCCTTACAATTTTTCTTATCGTCCACAACAATTTAACACTTTAAGAGTGCAAATAAATAATCGTCCAACGCAATAAATTATCTGCTCGGCAATATCACTTCCACTAAAGTTTATTCCACGGAATCTCAATGGACCAGTGCTCCAAATAATTGTTCCCTAATAATGTCCAATTGCATTAACAGCAAGGGTCAATGTCCAGCACAATATCCAAAACAAAATCCCGCGAAGTCCAATAAACAATCAACACTTATATCTACCATATTACCTTAACAAAATATTGTTCCCCAATAATGTCCACTTTCATTAAAAGCAGGGGCACAATAATTCCGGAGAATCCAAATGACAACCAATCTAAAACAAAAACAATCCTTCATCGTTCCAATTATACTCAATATAATATACTTTTAACACAACATAAATAATAGCCTTCCAAAAAATATATATACTTTAATTTATAAACAAATAAAACCTTTTATTCTACCAAGCTATCCTTACTCAATTTATAAATTAATACACTTTACTTAATTTAACTACTATCTTTTGGCTGAGCAAATATAATTCTAACCTTCAAAATATACTTTTAATTTATAAACCAAATAACACCTTTTATTTTCACTATTTTTACTTAATTTATAAATTAATAATATTTTCTTCGTAGCTCAGCCCGGCAGAATCAGCGAATCCTGTAAAGGAAAACAATGATCACCACATTCACCCACTCATCCCGCGCGCTAGCTAAATATTACAATTACAATCAACGTCAACACTACTCAACCTGGTGTGTTCAGACACTCTCTTGTGCGTGGCTGAACCCACCTCAAACACCTTGGAAAATACCACCTACAACAACAATCATACAACAATGCAATCGTACTGCAGCCGCAGCAATGTTATTGCGCTGAGTTAACAGCTCTTAAATGTTATTAGCGCTCGTTTAACAACTTTATGGTGGCCTTAATGATAAATCAAGACCACCAGCTTACCCTAATATACTTTAACTCCTTTTATAAATTTAATATTAAATTTATAATAACCCAAAACCCTTAAGTCACTGTAAACTTAATTCCTTTAATTCCAACTCTTTTAACTCCTTTAAAAACTATCCAAAAGTATCCTTTAAATTTATATACCACCAGAATGCCTTTATAATTTAAAAACCTAAAAGGCACCTTTATCTTTATATCAACTTATTTATCTATAAATTGAGCCCCAAATTTACTATTTAAACCACACAATTACTTTTAATAATTAATCTCTATTATAAAAACCCAAGCACTCAATTTTATAAATAAGTACTTTCTTTTATAAATCTTCAACCAAACCTTATCCTACAATACCTATTTAAAACTTTAATTATCTTTCAATCAATCTTACACTCTCAATACGAGTGCAAAATATCCCAAATTCTTTCGTTTGAAACAAACAAAAGAATCCTTTAAAAACAATTTAAACTAAAACAACGTAGCCCACAAGTGAATCACATGCACTCTGCGTGACAAACAAGTTAGAACCAGTTTGGCTACTTGTTTACGGTATAGGTGTTCCGATCCGGCGCACGTGTTAATCTTCTCGGCAGAGAGACTCACATTCGCACGGCTAATAGATCGGAGCGGCCTGGCTATACCGATGCGATATAACAACAACAACAACAATTTCTACTACGGCAATTATATACGCTCAACGAATAATTCACACAAAAATTCACACTGCGCGCCTAATATACAAGCTGAAACAAGTCAGCGACTTGTTTACCCGCAGTGCGCACGTTATGTCTTTTCCCGGAACTGCGGAAGGGACTGCACGTTCACACGGCTTATTTATAAATACTAATAAATCGGTCTACACCCATGCAATTATTATACTCTCCGAACATTCGCTACAATCACACACACATGTTACGTACGCGCGCTTGCACTATGTACTGTATAAAGCGTACCGCGCGCAATGCGAAAATCACAACGAACAATTAAAAATGCAAAACTAAATTCACTTTTACACAAAAACTATTACAATTTTCGAAACAAAACTAACGCAAACGGCACCGGCTAAGACTTATTAGCTCGGGTCCTCAACAATCGAAACTTTTAAACACACAATAAAACCGATGTAAACGGATAATGAACGCAATGTCAACAAAAACTTTTATCAAATTCAATATCAATCATGTCTAATCTCGCGCATGCCACTCGTCACACTATAGCTAGCGGGGGCTTCCCCGGGCCTTGCAGTCGCGAGTGAACGACACAATAATACAAAACAAGCACAAATAAATTTTCCAACTGGAATTTTCCTACACAAATATTCGATTCTTTTTTAACTTTAAATCCTGTCCGTGACGCCAATATAGCGATTTTTACCGGTGGATCTTTGTCCATCCGGAGGTTGCTATTATATTACTAAAATCCTAATAATTAACTAATAATGTAACTCAAATAAATAGGTAAACTTACCCGGTCCGCATCGGTGAAGTTCGTTGCCGTGTGACTGTAGCTAGCTGCCGTCCACTGATGGTGCAGACGGGGCAGATACAGCAGGCTCCGATGCAAATCATATAGTCAATGTCCTTCCTAAGGCGTTCGTGTCCCACACGTAGCCTTAGGTACGTGTCCGTAGTCGTCGTCGTTGTCGTTCAGTTCAGTTTGGTATCGGTGCCTCCACTACTCCCGGGTAGCGTCGGACGAGAATAAACCCTAATCACCGCGGGCCCCGTGGATCACCGGACTGCTTGCTAGGCAGTCACATTCGGGATCCCACTAGGCCGTTAGTAACGGGTCTAATCCAACAGTGAGATCGGTAATCGTTAGCGTGGTCGTTGTAGTTTCCAATAGGTCGATGAATCCGTGTAATCAGTTCGCTACTATATCAATCGGTGAGCTGCCCTGGTAGACGGCATGCCTCTTCGCTTCCCAGCGCTCTTCCTAGTGACTTTCACGATTGCTCTCGGCTCGCTCTCCGTATAACAATAGGTGATCCTCGCAGTACGATATTTGTATTTATCTGTAGTAGCAGTATCAACGTCCATTGTCTTTCAAGGTTGCAGCTCCAAGAGAGCGAGACGGGGGAAATCGTCTCCTTATATATGGCTACGCCAAGGGCCTTCACTTATGCACACACTTGTACACACGCAATCGGGTACAAGTGTACCATCAGCGCACGTCCGCATGTCCGTAAGGATCGCTTTGCAGCAATCCCCATTCATGTGACGGCACGATGGACTATTTACCGGCCATAACCAGTACCTGTGCATCCGTGCCTGGCCGGCTTCTAGGCTGACTTTGCAGTCGCTAGACGCCCAAACATGAGGGGTGATTGACACTCATCCCAGGCACTAGTGGACCCACTGACGGTGGTGTTTTCACCGTCAATTCCCACTACACTTGACATGATGATACTGATCTTTATTTAGACTCTCGAAACCAACATTTAATGGCCTGACCATTCGTTTTTGTGTCTACAAAATCAAACTTTCGCTTATTATTAAGTTGCCTGAATGCAGCAGCAAGACGGTACTAGGAATCTAGGTACGGTCCTACATACAATTTGTCCCCGCGGCTGGTGGCCCAGCAAAACACTAAATATCGCTATCTACCGTAGATAACGACCTACGCACAGTGGAAGGGTTAACTGACTAAAGCGTAAAACCTTATGAGGATTTTAGGCACACTTACCGATATTGCTGTAAACTCTTGATGGTTCAAATACTGCGTTCCGTTCCACTCAATATTCTGGACCCGATGCTCATAAAATTAGGCATTCAAAATGCCTCTTTGCGCCAAAAAATGATTTTCAATTCCGATGATGGGTTGAGAAAGTTGTACTGTCGCACTAAATACGTGTGGACAATTTGACCGCAATAAATCAGCTGATTAGCGATACTTCGCGATATTATCGATACTTAATTATTCCTTACTGATAATTTCATAGACATTATGCATGGACAAACTTGACTAATAAGGCATATCCATTACTAAATAAGGTAAAAGTTATGACGAAATTCTTCATGAATATTCATCAAAATGTATTCTTCTGCGCATGTGCGATGAACTTTCGCTTTCCCTACAAATAATGGTGGATTAACAGTTAAGAGATATGAGGGAGGGCAAGCGAACAGCTCATGAATATTCAAGACCTAGATAAATCGCTTCAAATTTGACACTTTTTAAACACGTACGTCTATGGAGAGTTACCCCCCCCCCCCCCCCCCCCTTGGTTTATTCATACTTCTATGGTCTGAACACAATCAGCTTCGAGACTCGTAGTTTGGGTTGACCTCATGACCGAGATATGCTTCCGGTGTGAAAACAAGTCAAGTGAGTGCGCGTGACCTCAAATGAGAAAGGCGCGCACACTACTTCCGGGTTTAATTCTTAAGAATTGCAACTCTCGAGAATTGGCATCGTTTGAACACACATTTTGAAGTTCTTAAGAACTGCAATTCTTAAGAATTGCAGTTCTTAAGAATTAGCTTTCATCGTGTGAATACGGCTAATATCAATCAGGTCGATGGTCAACTTAATAGCCGTATTCACACGATGAAAGCCAATTCTTAAGAATTGCAACTCTTAAGAATTGCAAAATGTGTGTTCAAACGATGCCAATTCTCGAGAGTTGCAATTCTTAAGAATTAAAACCGGAAGTAGTGTGCGCGCCTTTCTCATTTGAGGTCACGCGCACTCACTTGACTTGTTTTCACACCGGGGGGGGGGGGGGGGGGGGGGGGGGGGCATTCTGAAAAGATAAGACATGTCCTAAGTCATGGATTTTGTCATAAGTTACGAGTCGTAACTATATTTGTATTCTGAAAACAGGACTTAGGACATGTCCTAACTTAGGACATCCTAAAGTTACGACACGTATGCAAATGAGCTAAAAAGTTAAGACACGTATGCAAATGAGCTAAAAAGTTACGACACGTATGCAAATGAGCTAATTTGTATTCTGAAAGCCACAACTTAGGATAAAACTTAAGTCTGCCTCCGAGGTGTCCTAACTCGGTCTTAACTATGCACTCGCACGATTTACGATATTAATTATGACATGAACACGACATTATCAAACTGCAATGAGCGTCCGAAAGTGTAACCAAATAAGAATATACATTTATTGCGAGTAGTTGAGCGTGATAACAAAGATTGAGCGCGTTGACTGAAAAAGTACGCTTGAAAGTTATCTTTCATGCGCTCTCGGCATCTTCGATCTTTGCCACTCAACCAAAAGACTGCAAACTGTTCATACTTGTTAATGTTATTGATAGGCCTTCACGGAAACAAAACAAAACTAATTGTTTACTGTGCAAGAGAAAGACATTATTTGGTTTACATTTGTAAATTACATTAATTACATTCATTATTTAAAAGTGATATAGCTGTAAAATAATTGGTTAGTGTAAGTACTGTGTCGGCCAATTACGACAGCCAAATAAGTTTATGAGATGTATCAATAGTGTAGTTTGAGTGTCTCCAACAAGTATTATTTGATTTGTTCAGTGTCATTCAACAGTGACAGTGTATATTATTTCAATTTCGAACGCTGGATATCATTATGTTAGTGTATTTGTTATGATTGGTAAACAGAACAATTCAGACATTAAGTTAATTTTAATAAAATAAAATAAATCAATGGGGCATTCAACCCTATGAGTACGAGAGGAAATACATAAATAAACAAATAAATATATAATAAATCAAATTGTAGGCCTACCAAGTATACTCATACTGCCAGGGACGTAGGAATCCTGAGTCGATCGACTGCATGACCCGACAAAATTGGTTTGAAATTAAATGAAATTTGAAATGAAATGAAATGAGATTTAAAAAGACGAATACAATTAATTTTCATTATAAACAAAGTTCATAAAGCTATCAGTTTAGGTCTTCGTTATTTTGTTAACTCATCAAAATACTGCGACTTCCTTGTACAAAAGTACAAAGAATGCACAACGTTTATGAGATTGATTTGCAAATGCAATCACGCACGTGCATGCATGGGTCTCTCACGATGTGTGATTCATTGATATGCATTTATGCAGGATTTGGTTATAAAACAAAGTTTGTCATTGGTTGCGCGTTAATGATATGCGCGTTTCTTGTACGCTCATTAATATGCATGATATGGACTTAAGACGGTCTTAAGTCTGCTTTCAGAATACAAATAGTTACGTGTCATAGCGCCGTCTTATCTTTTCAAGTTACGACACGTAACTCCCTAGGATTTTCAGAATGCCCCCCCGGAAGCATATCTCGGTCATGAGGTCAA
>JBAMJV010014778.1:0-31185 GCA_037951105.1 Echinarachnius parma
GGGCGCCGCACCTGAATCAACCGGAGATGTTGCATTGGCATCTTGCGGGATGGACTCCGTTCGAAACGATGTAACGGTATCTGTCGGATGTGTACTTGGAGCATAATCCGTCGGCACAGCCGAACCTGTCTCGGTCGCTGGACTTTCGGCAACTGTGGCGTTCATCAATGTTGGACCTTGATCCGTTGGCTGTGATGACATCGTCGTAGATTCTGTTTGTTTAGTCGATGTATCTGATCCAGTTCTGATGTCTGTCGTTGCTTTAAAAGGAACCACTACTGTCGGATCCGTAACGTTTTTAGACGCAAACTCTGTCGTTGCATTGGCATCAGAAGCAGTCGCAATCGTTGTGGTTATCACTGTCGCTTCCAACACAGCTTTCACAGTTGCAGGCGAAGACATCCTATTTAAATGTGTTGCTATCGTCTCGTTAAATACAGATGTTGAGCTTGCTGGGGATGGCGATGATTCAGTGACTATCCTACCAGGATCTGTTGATGTACCTGTGGGCTTTTGTGTTGAGTCCGTGACAGACGGATGCGTTCTCAAGATAGATGAGGTTGGCAAGACACTTTGCGATGCTTTCACATTGGGACTAGTTATTGGACTAATCTCTAAACCAACATTACTTGTCGTCACCGTTCCATTTTGGTCCGGCAACTTTGATTTCGTCGTTTGCGTTCTTTCGTATGGCAACTCACTGCTTCTCGTGAGAGAATTTGTCGTAACCATGGTAACTGTATCGGTGTCATGTCTTGAAGATGATGGTGATGCAGTTGTTGCGAACGTCTTCCCTTTCTCATCTTGAACAGGACTACTGTAATGGGGGCTTGTTATCTCACTAATCGACGTTAAAGGTGTCGTGAGTTTATACCTTAGTATATAGTCGGTGGTTGGAATTCGAGTCCTGTTTCAGCACTCGCTGGTTGAGAGCTGAAATAGTCAGTGTCTGTTTCCTGTACGACCCGGACGTTGAGGTCGCTCGCTGCGTGTCGTTCGTTAGTGGACAATCGTTGATCTGCACGATGGTGAGTATTGCTGCATTTACGAAAGAAATGATAATTTGTTGTTAGCATGTTAGTCGGAGTACAATATATTTTTTTGCTTTGACAAGTATTTATTTCTGCATTCATCAAAATAACAGCGTATGTTTACAAGTAATATAAATTGTAACATAATGATCACAATAATTCCAAATTAGGCATTGACATAATATAATGAAGGACATTGGTTTAAGAAAGAAAGTTTATAAATGAAGGCAATAAAATATTTATATAAAAACGTAACCATTCGGCGACATCGGTGGCCAAATGGTAATGACTCCAGTCTAGTAATTAGGAGGTCTCGAGTTCGATCCCCATCTGAGCATGCGGTTGGGTATGTTTTTCTCACAGCGACTCAAACATGCAGCTGAGCCTAATACATTGATACACTATTTTGTTTTGAGTTGAATCGTTTGTATATTTATACAAAATATGTTTGGATTTTATAAGTAGTAATATCAATGAACTACAAATGGAAACTGGACAAATTACCAAGGTCATGGAACATTATTTCCGATAAATAAGGGTTATTACACGTCCATCGTGACCAAAGGCACACACATCGAACGAGATATCCGGTGTATATAACCAGTAACACAATTCATTTGGTAACAAAAAATCGTCTCTTGTGTTAACCTCGGCCTCCTTAGTTCGACTTTTCTACATATTCAAGCATGCAAAAGGGACATTTTGGCGACGAAATCATGTAATATTACAAGTCGGAGACTCTATAATAATATTATTGATACATTACAGTTTAAATATTTTATTATAAGTAGATGTATCACCTAACCATACCATTTCTAAAGGTGGGTTCCCACTGGCCGATCCGATCACTCGATCAAGCTCGATCGCCCAATCGCACATTTTTACCCCGACCAATCTCGACCAAATGCTGATCGTCCTTAGACACGATCTCTTCCCGACCGCTATTCGGGATCGTTTACGACACACATCCGACCATTCACGACTTCTTCGCGACGTATACTTGACAACAACTCGATCTCTACTCGATCATTCCGATGCATATACGATCCCTATACGATATGTACTAGACCATCTAGACCAACTGACGTCAACACGAACTCGACTCGGGCAGGTCGACCTGCTCGTACAGGAGTCTACGATGAGTCGGAATTCGTTGTGTGTTGCAGAAGATCATTACTGACAGCCGATATTACAGTATTCGCTTTTGATCAGTATTTGAATCATCGAAGTTCAAGGATCAATAATGACTTAGACTAAGATTAATAATAATATTACGATTAAAGACCAAGACAAACGTAACACAATTTCCCTTTGAAGAGCTAATGTTTTCTAACAAACAGTATAAATTATTTAAGTAACTCTTTATAATTTTTGTAGTGAATGTTTTGATAATAATAATACAACTGTTAAATAAAATGTTATTTTTGAAACATATTTACAATATATTAAAACAGAAATAATATTTTCAGATAAATAATGTTGTGAGGAATGTTTTATAAAAACAAATTGCCCACTCTTTTTAAATATTAAGCCAACATTTTCAGAAACAAAAATATGACAAACATTTGTTAAATGTTGATTTTTCCTTTAAGAAAAAAACATTAACTTCTAATGTTGATAATAAAATGTGTAATCAATGCAAAAACAAAATATTATAATAGTATATAATTAAGATGTCTTGAAAACATCAACCTGATGTTTTGATAACAAAATCAAAGATTTGTTTACAATATTTAAAAAAATGTTTCAACAACATAAGACTGAAATTGTTTCGATTTGTATTTTATTCATTGTTTAACAACATGTTCAATGAAATGTAAATATCACAAACATTTTTAAATGGTATTTTCTTTCCTTAAAAAAACATTTACTTCTAATGTCTATAACTGAATGTTTTTAAAATGCAAGAGCGAAACATTCTTAAAAAGTCTTTTTAAATGTCCTTAACACATAAACTTGATGTTATAATAACATAATTTAAGTTTTGCTACAATATTCCAAAAATGTTTCTACAACATTACGATTAAAATGTTTTAGATCTCACATTTTATCGGCGTTTAAAGATGAGTTTACAAAATGTTTCATTTTTATCACAAATTTAACATCAAAAATAGTTATATATACTGAATAAGAATAATTGTATGACTCATGCTGTGTAATAATCGCATGACATCCTGCATAATGTTTCAATAGACATTTTCTAGAAAATGTTAAGTATGACAAACATTTTTTAAATGTTGATTTTTTTTTTTCTTAGATAAAACATTTACTACTAATGTCATACCTTGATGTTTTTAAATGCAAGAGCGGGACATTTTATAAACGTATATAGTAAAATGTCCTTAAAGGGGTAAAGACCCTAGTTTTGGAACGCCTCCCCCCCCCCCCTCTCAAACAATGAAATGAAAGCTCTTATTACCAATAATGTGAATATAATATATTATACTAATATAGGATTATCCAGAGCATAATGTATGGCATAGATATATATCGCCCATACGCCATGTACGCTACTGTGTATTACGAAATACTGATTTCTTCCGTAGATTTCTGTAGTTTAACGATGCTTAGGTTCAGATTTTCCCACAAAAGCCCTATTTCAATACATATCTCAACAATAATGATCAATAGTAGATGTATTCGGCTACTTTCCCGAAACTGGACTTGGCTCTAAAGCAGAAACTTGATGTTATCTTGACATAATCAAAGATTATGCCTAAAATATTCAATAACGTTTAAACACATTACGATCATGTTTTAGATTCAAATTTATGACGTTTAAACGATGATTTTACAAAATGTTTCATTTTATCACAAATTTAAAGGGGTAGTTTAGTTTTGGTAGAGAGGGCGCTGCACATAAAAATGTTTTGTGAGGTAATAAAAAACTGAGTGTCGGAATTGATGAGAACATGCAATTATAATGGCAGAATGAGCTTTATTTGGTCAAAATCGACCCAGAAACGGCTAAAATAATCAATAAATATATCTGATCTTATAATTATTTGGGGCCGCAAATAATTAGATGATATGTAGAAAAAAAATGCTTGCACTTTTTTTAAAATGTCAAAAGCGTTATTTATTTTTTTTAAGTGTTGTTGATGATCTCGCTATTTAATAATTATATCGAATACAACATCACATACATAATTTTGTATGAAAACATGGTTGAAACCAATGCCTTTTAAAAAGCACCCCTCTGTGTTTTAATTGCTCTATTAGTTTATAATGTTACTGTTGTGAGGTTTGGCTATTAAAGTCAGCCTTACCAAAACTAAACTACCCCTTTAACATTTTAAAAAACTCTCTTATATCTAAAATAGAAAAGGTCATGATTCATGATGTCTAATACTCGCATGATATTCTGCATCAATATTTAAAAAGACAATTTCTAGAAAAAGTAAGGTGAGAAACATTTTTAAATGTTGATTTATTTCTTAAATAAAAACATTTACTACTTATGTCAATAAATTATGTTTTTAAAATGCTAGAGCGAAACATTTTATAAAAGTCTCTTTAAAATGTCCTTAATACATGAACTTGATGTTATAATGACAGACTATCAGATTTAGCTACAATATTCAATAACGTTTAAACAACATTACGATTGAAATGTTTTAGATTCTAATTTATGACGTTTAATTATCATCATTATCATCATCGTCATCATCATCATCATCATCATCATCATCTCATCATCATCATCATCAGCATCGTCCACCCATCATCTCACTAAAGTGTCAGCAGTAGTGCACAACTCTGACATTAGCTCTTCGTGCTCGGATGTGATCGAGTGCGCTCGAGTAGCAGTCAAAAATATGAGAGTAGCGGTTTAGGAAGTCGCGTAGCGCTCGTGTAGCGGTCGAGTTGTAATAAAAACAGATCGAACATGATCGAGTTGATCGGGAACCAATCGTGTCGTAGTCGAGTATAGATCGAGATGATCGGTGGAAAAATCCATCCAGACCAAACTAGATCTCTATACGATCGTTTCCGACCAGCTAGACCTCACTCGATCAATACACGATCGCAGTTCGATCGCTTGCCTTCTCGACCCCTACACGAAGATTTTTGACTGTCAAAAATATTCGTGTAGGGAGCGGGACCATGCCGATCAAGGTAGATCGACCCCGATCGCCCTTGCCGAGCAAGCCGAACAGGCAAAAATATGCCAAAATAGCCTGATCGGGCTTGATCGAGTTGATCTGATCGGCAGTGGGAACCCAAGCTGGGTTCGTGTATTGATCGAGTGGAGGTCTAGCTGGTCGGGAAACGATCGTATAGAGATCTAGTTTGGTCTGGATGGATTTTTCTTCCACCGATCATCTCGATCTATACTCGACTACGACACGATTGGTTCCCGATCACTCGATCATGGTTCGATCTGTTTTTATTAACAACTCGACCGCTACACGAGCGCTACGCGACTTCCTTAAACCGCTACTCTCATTTTTTCACTGCTACTCGAGCGCACTCGATCACATCCCGAGCACGAAGAGCTAAATGTAGAGTGTGCACTACTGCTGACTGACATTGAGTGAGATGATGGTGACGATGATGATGATGATGATGATGATGATGATGATGACGATGATGATAATGATGATGATGATGAATTTGTGATCAAATGAAACATTTTGTAAAATCATCTTTTAAACGTCATAAATTAGAATCTAAAACATTTCAATCGTAATGTTGTTTAAACGTTATTGGAATATTGTAGCTAAATCTGTTAGTATGTCATTATAACATCAAGTTCATGTATTAAGGACATTTTAAAGAGACTTTTATAAAATGTTTCGCTCTAGCATTTTAAAAACATGAATTTATTGACATTAGTAGTAAATGTTTTTATTTAAGAAATAAATCAACATTTAAAAAATGTTTCTCACCTTACTTTTTCTAGAAATTGTCTTTTAAATATTGATGCAGAATATCATGCGAGTATTAGACATCATGAATCATGACCTTTTCTATTTTAGTATAAAGAGATTTTTTAAATGTTAAAGGGGTAGTTTAGTTTTGGTATGGCTGAACTTTAATAGCCAAAACCTCACACAGTAACATTATAAACTAATAGTTACAACTCCACCATGCTCGAAAGGTATACAAAATTACAAGCGACTAGGTAAAAAGCTTGTTATCATTCAAAAAGAGCAATTAAAACACAAGAGGGTGCTTTTTAAAAAGGCATTGGTTTCAACCATTTTTCATACAAAATTATGTATGTGATGTTGTATTGATATAATTATTAAATAGCGAGATCATCAACAACTTAAAAGAAATAACGCTTTTGACATTTTTTTAAAAAGTGCAAGCATTTTTTTTCTACATATATCATCTAATTATTTGGGCCCCAAATAATTATAAGATCAGATATATTTATTGATATTCTAGCCGTTTTAGGTCGATTTTGACCAAATAAAGCTCATTCTGCCATTATAATTGCATGTTCTCTCAAATTCGACACTCAGTTTTTCATTACCTCACAAAACATTTTTTATGTGCAGCGCCCTCTCTACCAAAACTAAACTACCCCTTTAAATTTGTGATAAAATGAAACATTTTGTAAAATCATCGTTTAAACGTCATAAATTTGAATCTAAAACATGATCGTAATGTTGTTTAAACGTTATTGGAATATTTTAGCATAATCTTTGATTATGTCAATATAACATCAAGTTTCTGCTTTAAAGCCCAAGTCCAGTTTCGGGAAAGTAGCCGAATACATCTATATTGATCATTATTGGTGAATATGTATTGGAATAGGGCTTTTGTGGTAAAAATCTGAACCTAAGCATCGTTAAATACAGAAATATCGGAAGAAATCACTATTTCGTAATACACGTAGCGTACATGGCGTATGGGCGATATATATCTATGCCTACATTGCTATATTATGCCTGGATAATACTATATTAGTATAATTATATTCTTTCACATTATTGGTAATAAGAGCTTTCATTTCATTTTTTGAGAGGGAGGGGGGGGGGGGGGGCGTTTCCAAAACTGGTCTTTACCTTTAAGGACATTTTGAATATACGTTTATAAAATGTCCCGCTCTTGCATTTTAAAAACATCAAGTAGTAAATGTTTTATCTAAGAAAAAAAAAATCAACATTTAAAAAATGTTTGTCATACTTACATTTTCTAGAAAATGTCTTTTAAACATTAATGCAGGATGTCATGCGATTATTACACAGCATGATTCATAACATTTTCTTTTTCAGTATATATAACTATTTTTTATGTTAAATTTGTGATAAAATGAAACATTTTGTAAACTCATCTTTAAAACGCCATAAAATGTGAATCTAAAACATTTTAATCGTAATGTTGTAGAAACGTTTTTGGAATATTGTAGCAAAAACTTAAATTATGTTATTATAACATCAAGTTTATGTGTTAAGGACATTTAAAAAGACTTTTTAAGAATGTTTCGCTCTTGCATTTTAAAAACATTCAGTTATACACATTATAAGTAAATGTTTTTTTAAGGAAAGAAAATACCATTTAAAAATGTTTGTGATATTTACATTTCATTGAACATGTTGTTTAACAATGAATAAAATACAAATCGAAAAAATTTCAGTCCTTATGTTGTAAAACATTTTTTAAATATTGTAAACAAATCTTAGATTTTGTTATCAAAACATCGGGTTGATGTTTTCAAGACATCTTAAAGGGGTAGTTTAGTTTTGGTAGAGAGGGCGCTGCACATCGCAATTTTTTTGTGAGGTAATGAGTGTCGAATTTGAGAGAACATGCAATTTTAATGGCAGAATAAACTTTATTTGGTCAAAATCGACCCAGAAACGGCTGAAATATCAATTAATATATCTGATCTTATAATTATTTGGGGCCCAAATAATTAGATGAATTTTTGAAAAGAAAAAAAAATGCTCGCACTTTTTCAAAAATGTTCAAAAGCGTTTTTTAAATGGTTGTTGATGATCTCGCTATATAATCATTATATCAACAAAACATCACATGCATAATTTTGGTTGAAAATGGTTGAAACCAATGCCTTTTAAAAAAGCGCCCTCTTGTGTTTTAATGGCTCTTTTTGAATAAAAACAGGCGTTTTACTTGGTCGTTTGTAATTTTGTAACCTTTCGAGCATGGTGGAGTTATAACTATTAGTTTATAATGTCACTGTGCAGGTTTTGGCTACTAAAGTTCAGCCTTACCAAAACTAAACTACCCCTTTAATTATATACTATTATAATATTTTGTTTTTGCATTGATTACACATTTTATTATCAACATTAGAAGTTAATGTTTTTTTCTTAAAGGAAAAATCAACATTTAACAAATGTTTGTCATATTTTGTTTCCTGGAAAATGTTTTCTTAACATTTAAAATAGAGTGGCATTTGTTTTTTATAAAACATTCCTCACAACATTATTTATCTGAAAATATTATTTCTGTTTTAATATATTGTAAATATGTTTCAAAAATAACATTTTATTTAATGTTGTATTATTATTATTAAAACATTCACAAAACAAATATAATGTTACTTAAATATTTGTATACTGTTTGTTAGAAAACATTTGAAGTTAACAACTTTGGGACCTTACGGAAATGTTTTTAAAATGTTTTGTGTATAGTATAGCTGGGTATAGTATCTTGAAGACATAGCACATCGCAGTTTATTTGTTTGCACAGATGTGCAAGGACTTGTTCCATGATAGCTCCGGCAGGGGCGGTCGTGATAGGGAACCCTCAGCGGGATGGCTCTGGGGTGCTGCTTTAAAGGGAAATTGTGCTACGTTTGTCTTGGTCTTAATCGTAATATCATTATTAATCTTAGTCTAAGTCATTATTGATCCTTGATCTTCGATGATTCAAATACTGATCAAAGCGAACTTCTGCAAACACAACGAATTCACGACTCATCGTCGACTCCTGTACGAGCAGGTCGACCTGCCCGAGTCGAGTTCGTGTAGAGATCGTGTTGACGTCCAGTTGGTCTAGACGGTCTAGTACATATCCTATAGGGATCGTATATGCATCGGAATGATCGAGTAGAGATCGAAGTTGTTGTCAAGTATACGTCGCGAAGAAGTCGTGAATGGTCGGATGTGGGTCGTAAACGATCGAATAGCGGTCGGGAAGAGATCGTGTCTAAGGACGATCAAGCATTTGGTTGAGATTGGTCGGGGTAAAAATGTGCCGATTGGGCGATCGAGCTTGATCGAGTTGATCGGATCGGCAGTGGGAACCCACCTTAAGATGGATATTGTCAAATGAGGCCGCTACTAAAATCTCATTCTGTAAAACCATTTATTTATGCAGACCATACAGATTTAAAGAATGTATCGATTCGGAAACAAAAAAACAGTGTTCCTTTAAACCACCCTGCAGGATCTCACGAACATGGCTAAGGTTGCCGGAAATGAAGGGAAAGTGGTCACGTATTTCGAAGTAGGGGAATTTCCCATAATCATTGAAATCGTCTCAATGCTATCACCTTTCCAAGTTATTGCTGTCAGCGCATAATCACGAAAACCATTAAGGAAATGAAATGCTAGAACGTGGAGAAGATACTCCAAAACCACTAATTATGCACCATTGTTGAAAAAGTGTGTCTCCAGTGATCTTGCTCTTCTAGAGAAGAGAGTTAATTTTACACCAGTAAAATTGTACTTTTATTTGATAGTGAGGGTCCTTCTCGTAAAAGTTACCTTAAATTCAAAGCGATTAAAAGTAAATAAACAAATGTCAGGGGATGGAATATGGCTGAGGTACCAAAAAACCCATATCCCCAAGACAAAATCGTTCAGTTTTTCCAGTTTTGTAGAAATATAAGAGTACAAAGGAGCAAAACAAGTGCGTTTTCACGACAGCAGCACAGTAATCTATGAAACATAATAAAAGTTTTAATGATCCCACTTCATTTAAAATTTTGATGGCCATTGGAAATGTGTCGCCAAATCTAGTGAAACATACGTTACCGTCATCTTACTAAATAAAGAGATATGCTTAGATGCTGACATCTGTACAGTTATCTTATTTTTCTAATGATGAGAACATGGCATACAAGTAAAAACATGTTTAAAAGTCAAGACACAAACGAAATGTGACTGGGAATATAAGAAAGAGACGGGATAAAAAGGTAAAGTTAAGAGGTGTAACATACGTTACCACGAATTTTAAATATAGGTAACCACTATGATGTAAATGATTATACTGGATTTCAGGCCAATGAAGTAGATTGATATTACGCAGAAATGAAAATTAAGTTCAGCTAAATGTTGCTTATTCAACCAATTGAAGGTCACGAAAACTTATGAGATGTAACATACGTTACCATGCGTAAACAAATGTGTGTAGGATATACTTAATAACTATCTAAATTGGTCGCAAACTTGTTTACGCCATCTATATGTGGTTCAGGGTGAGCTTAGCAATCATTTTCAAGGCCAAAATTGTATTCAAACAACACTAATGTAACATACGTTACCATTTTGAAACATACGTTACGGCCAAATCACATATCTTTGGAAATCGTTAACGGACGCCTGACTAGATGCGATGTTCACAAATATGTTTTAATGGTTTTATTAACACTTTGTTGTTTATTTTCATGATTGTAACCTTCAGTTACCAACTTTGAAACTAACTAGCCATAATGTGAAATGTTGATGGTAACGTAAAATGAAGCACACAATTCTTGCACAGTAACATTACGTGCTAATTTTCTCGGAGTATATACTACCAAGTATGCACTTTAGGCATTAAAATCAAACGTTTGGCAAGAACTTTATTTTTGACATTTTCTGACTATTCAGTTGTACATAAATAGTGGTTTTGATAGCATTTACAAACCGAAATACGATATTGACAAGAAGACGCACAACAAATTCAAACAAGGCCCATTCAAGCTAAACAAAAATAAATTTTAAGGCATTTTCGGGCAATTATAAGATGCATTATGATATAAATAATTATATAGTCGTTCAAATTTAGTATTAATTTCATAACTTTGATAACATTCAGTGATACTTGTCCTCATTCGCTACGTGACACAAAACTTGGCTCGGAAGCAGCTGTAGAATTATTAAGGATTAATTTACAAAACATGTGGCGACGATATTTCTAGCTGATCACAGAATGATAGCTTATCGAAATGGAACCATCGTAAACTCGGAATCCGTTGCTAATTAGTCATCGAACAAAGATAATAAATGTAAATCATGAAACCTATTTTATTTAGCGCACTAGAGTATATGTTTGTAGTAGCGGCGCTATACAAATGTTTACGTTATTATTATTATTTTTATTATTATTATTATTATTATTATTATTATTATTATTATTATTATTATTATTATTATTATTATTATTATTATTATTATTATTATTTCATCAATTTCATCAATCAATCAATCAATCAACTGTGTTCGAACTTATGGCACTGAATATTAAGTAACACTTTGCATTACCGCATTTTTACTCGGTAATATAATGACATTCAACTATTACATGAAATTGTCACACATCACTCGATCTGCAACATAACAGATAGTGATGATAACTTTGTTTCAGTTTTTGCAGTATTTTCGCCAAATAATTACATTATATCCCTTTAAAAATACGTAATTAGTGAAAAGCGTGACTCCACATGGCACATTGACACAATATTGGCGAAGAAACCGAGGTATGATTATCAAAATTAATTTTTACAAAAAGGAGGTTAAAGTGATGCCTGTAAAGTGTCTAACTCCACGAAAAATACTTGGAGCTTCCTCGTTTCTCTTCTTCCGTGTTATTTAGCTTATGGTAAGAGAAGAATAAAATAGGGTTAGATTTTTTCAAATGTCCCTTTGGTATGAAGATAATTATCATTTAAAATCATTATTTCAAAAGCGTTGATCAACGCTTTTGATAAAAAGTACAATTGTCTTAGCTGAGAACGTCCGCATGCAGCACGCGTGAGAACATTCCGGAGATTGAACTTTGAGCCGAGCGAGTTCAAATTCCATGAATTCTGTACTACGTGTGTAAACATACACGGGTGCGAATATCTCAAACGGATCATTCATTACTGCGACAAATGTATGGCAGACCATCAGTATTCGGTGATAAAATATGAACTCAATATTCGTTTTTTCACTAGGTAAACAGTGTTCGTTTTCTTTCAAACTTTCACAAATCTTTCAATTGTATTTTACAATGATATTGATATAGGATTGAAGTCTCAAATGTCATTTTGTGCAATATCTGACACTTTACAGGTATCACTTTAAATATGCCGTTTCCAGCAGACTGATCATGCAGATTAGAACGCTAAATTATACAATTTGCCAAGTGACGGAAATATTGGCACGGCGTTCTATCAAAATAAATTGAGCACAAGTGCGAATGATATATTTCTGGATAATCACATTTATTACATTCTGGATAATGACACTGAATACCGTATATTACTGTAACGATTTCAAACAAAATTATGCAGATTCTGACGTTTAGTTTGCAATCCAAGAAGAATTGATAAAAGCTTAATCGTGTTTTTTTGTTGTTTTCTTTTAATTCACTGTTAATCGTTGATATCATATTACAACATCATACAAAATCAGAAAATAGGTCGTAAGTCAACAAACACAGATTACCAATGCTGTTTGATTAATACAAGTATAATTATCATTATTGGAAAAACCCAAAACAAAATCTGTACATTCATGGATCTAGTCCTTGATTAAGTGATAACGGTCTCGCATGTGATACTAAACAGTAACTATTTTGATTATTATATCAAAGGATGTTTTACCACTTGCGGTGGACAAATCTCGAGTTAATCACAGACTGATGATAAACGTATGGGGTATATCCAAAGGGCACAGGGTACCTGAGTGTGCCCGCTCCCCAATAATTTGACCCCCCCCCCCCAAAAAAAAAAAAAAAAAAAAAAAAAACATACGGACAAAATATGTGCACAAATGAAGAAATACATACAATGGCCCCTAATACTTTGCGTGCCACCCCCCCCCCCCTATTAATGTGCGTGCCACCCCCCCCCCCCCCCTCCATGCCTGGCTTATTATGGAAAAAACATGAACTTGGATTCCTCCGTTTGTTATTAGTCATTTAGATATTTATTGTAATTAATCTTGTTGATTGCTCATATAAATATTCAAGGACTGAATTTAACATTTGTTTTATTATCTATTTTTAGTGATCGTTGCTACAGTATTCAGCTATCATGGAACCAATCTGATTCCATATATCTAATTTCCTTCCGGAATATATATGCGTTAAACATGCTCACACAATAATAATATAAACAAATACACAACTACATTTTAACTGCATTGATTCTTATCAATTGGACTGTTGTTCAAAATTAGATTATGACACAAATCAAGCTTTTGAGATAAAATAATTCTAAACATCGTAATTAACAATAACACAATAAAAAGAGTTTGAACTATACACCGTAAAACAGTAGTGAAGCATGATTGTTTGAAAACAAAACTAAACACATTATATACCTGCGAAAAATAATAAGTGAATTAAATGAACGAAGCAATCAATACATACATAACTAAGTAAACGGATACATACATATATAAATTAATACATTAATAAATAAATGATTGAAATATATAAATGCTTACGAGTGGTTTAATGATTAGATAGCGGCAAGGGAGCTGAATTTCGGTCAGCTTAAACAACACACAAGACCATAAATAATAAACATAATACAATACTATATCAAAACTATCTTAAAAGGAATATATAAAACAAAATAAAGATCATTCATCCTTACCAAATAAACGGTACATGGCGTCGAAGCAATCCATGGTTCTTGTGCAGTGTTGCTGTCAAATTTTAATCTGCAGAAAGGGGATATGAAATGGGTACAATTGTCATTAACAAAACACGCTAAATCACTGAATTGTAAATGTAATGTGATAAAAATGTATTGTCATACAAACTGTGTATACAATTGGGTAATGAAAGAAAACAACCAAATACACGGAGAAAATACAGATGTGTTGCAGACAAGAGGGATACAAAAATATATAACTATTTAACCATGTTAACGGAAATCAGACACGGATATTCGAACCGCTGAAATGCAGATGCACAAACACCTAAAGGTTAGACAGATATATAAATAAACATGAACAAAAGAGCGGGCCGTATAGCCTTCGAATTTCTTGACACTTAAACAAAAAAACTAAAGGATATGCTGGAAATTGAAGTGTGGTCGTCTAGTCTTCGTTATTGTTTTATCCACATTTAAAAACTTGTGCAGGAACACACGATATACATTAAGAGAGGGAGATATAGAGAGGGGGGATGGGGGTTGGGGGGGGGGGGGGGGGGGGTGGGTAAACATCCAGACATCAAATATGCATCCACTACACATGTTATATGCACAACACCTAACATTCAGACATATTAATACACATGATCAAAAGAACCCAAATGCCTTCACAATTATTAACGCTTGTAAACTTAAAAAAAGAAAGAAGTACACCAAATCAAGGATATATTGGAAATGTGATTCTATTTGCCGACTGCTTGTTATCATTAATAATGGAAACACTTACGCATGAACGCGTATAAGAAGGTAAGAGAGTGTGAGAGAGAGGGGGGGGGGGGAAGTAATGTATACAGACATCCGGCATTAATATGCCCAGTGGAAAAAACAAAACACAAAACAAATAATAATAACAATTATAAAGTAATCATACAAATGTGCCATGAGTACCGAGTGGCGTATCTACACAGGGGTTGTGAGGGAGGGGGGGGGGGGGGGGGGTGGGGTGGTTAGCTCATGCTCCATCTAACAATTCGACCCCAAACAATGCAAACAAGAAGTGGGGGGCATCTTATAAATAAAGATATAGTTTGAAGACTAGTCAGTGTGAGCCCCATCCCAATCCGTCTGACCACGCTATACGCCCCTGTGTGTATGTATCAGCTGACAGTTATACAATCATGTGAAGCAGATGCATGTACAAGGGAAAATATAAAAGTCCAATAGTCGTGATAAATAAATGTGTGATAAGTACAATCACGTCAGTTGATCAGTAGACTGTTAATGATGTGAAACAGATGACATTATTTTTCCCGACGGGAAGTCCGCCGATAAATGTACAAAGCTGCGAAAGAATGATAATATTGACATCATTAACACAACAATTTTAGCTTCTGTTGTGAGCAGTCGCTGATGACGTACAATTCGAAAAAATCAATATGGGAACAAAATTCGCGTCAAATGTTCCCAAATAATAATATCAAGTTGTACAAATTATTAAATTGAAATCATTGACGCAACAATTGTATAACTTCCGTTAAGAGCAGTCACTGATAACCTCCAATTCGAAAAATCAATATTGGAAACAAAAATCATCAAATGTTCCCAAATGATTGGATAAAGCAGCTGTACAGATATATTCAATTTAAATAATTACACAATCATTTGGTTTCCGTCATGAAGACTATCACACTGATGCCCGACAATTCGAAAAATCTATACAGGCCTGGAAAATCGTCAAATGTTCCCAGATAATTAATGTATTATGTTGAAATCATAACACAATAATTTGGTTTCCGTCATGTCCGATGAGAGCAGGTGACTGTTGTCCTATAAGTCGAAGAATTGATGTGGGACAAATTCGTCATTTATCCCGAACTAGACGTCCGTTAATAATTTAATATATATACAAATATAATTTTGATATCAAAACACAATCATTTCGCTTCTGTCATGAGCATAATAGACCAGTTCACAGATAGCATTTCTCTCTTGACCCTGATAGCCATTGAATTCTACAATCACGGGTATAGGCTATAGAGCCTTTACTCTGTGCAGTCATGTTCAGAGTTGCAGATGGTTGTCATGGGATATCTTTTGTTCCCTTTCATGAGAACAATTTATCAACCTTCGCATCAAGGAATTTCCAATCGATGTACACAAGAATAACAAGTAAAGAACCTTATCCAGTCCTTTCAATTCGATGAATACACAACTTTCTCACTTGACCTTTGTATTGCACATGCGCAAAACGTAACTGTGAAATGGTGTATTGTACTGATGCGACGAAATAAAGCCCTCCGCACACAGAGCCGACTCGATCCGACCGGTTTTAAGTCAGGCTAGAGTCGGTTTCGCTCAATCGTAGCCGATTCAGCATGTTAAATCGGCCTCGAATGATCTCCGACTGGCTCTTTATACCGGCAAAACAGGAGTCCTGAGGCAACGTAAACTGAGTTGAACCGACTGAAAACCAGTCGGATCGGGTCGAGTAGGCTCGGTGTGCGGAAATTCGGTCACATTGCCGACGTGTAATGATAGTATGCACACAAATGATGATAAACTATTCGCCTCCGGGACCCTATCCGTGAACGGATACAGAAGTTCAATTTCGAGAACATTACTTAAATTGCACAAATTAGTATCAATACCTCGTCGTTATTGAATCCGGAAATAAATAGGATACAATCAAAGTACCGATAATGGGCTCCCGATGCTAGTCGTACGTTGGCTAAACTATGTAAGGTTATGTACATAATATTCCGGTTAGTATGAGAGTCGTATACAGCCAAGCTATCAATCCTGCCAGCAACAAATGACAGTTACTTCAAAGAGTAGTACATAATAGTTGCTTTTTGTAAATCTGTATCGCAATACAAAAAAAAACTGTACGTAGAGTAATTTCGAGGACAAAATGGAAATCAGAGCACGAACTACGGTATTCGATCTTTCCCATTATTCCAGCGACACGTTATACTGAAGTCATTCAGATCAGATGTTCGTGTTCGTACGGGCAAATCACGGTGCCATTGATAACAGTCTTATAAAGATGCCCAAAGATGCTAATAAACACACGCGAAATGGATGAAGTTAGAGGTTGTCAAGATGCCTTTGACCCACATTATGTCTGAGTTCGACGAGGAGCATGATGTCAATCACTTACATATATTCGATTTTCCCTAAAAACTTGCTCAATAAAACTGCATTGTATTCCAACAAACGTACGCAAACCTCTGCTATAGACATCTATATTATGCAAGTGTAATTGGCGATAATAAAACGTCTTAACTCGGCGAGAAAAATGTGTAATTATTGATTATTTGATAATTGGACATTCGGTGTGTGCGCAG
Organism: Echinarachnius parma; assembly: GCA_037951105.1. NCBI lineage: Eukaryota > Metazoa > Echinodermata > Echinoidea > Clypeasteroida > Echinarachniidae > Echinarachnius > Echinarachnius parma. Next base: position 17,157 of record JBAMJV010014778.1, read on the forward strand.
CAATGATCGAACTGAGTTGAGGTGCAAAAAAGGGGTAATAAATGAATCAACAGAATAAAGAAGAAAAGCAAAAAAATCGTTATGCCTCTTTCTTCGCATGGGAACCCACGTGCAGAAATGGATGGTAAATAGAATAACTGCAGAATGGTGAAAAGCAAAATCGAAGCAAAATCGTTATTCCCCCTTTTTCGCATGGGCACCCACGTCTATCGGTGTATTGTGAAGAATCACTTTGCGAACCGACTAATTGACGAAAAGTACAACGTAAATTGTTAGACGCAATGCTAATACCTATCGACTTTTCAGACGCGAATAGTAGTCCCGAAGAAGAATTTCAAGTCGATCTACCTGAAAATTACGGGCAAAACAGTATTGCATAATGATAATAGGGTGTATGCGTAATATATGGGTCTCGGTGACAGGATATTACACAAAATAATCATTATCGTGTGAAATTTGCCATAGTTCAGTACAATTCATTTTGTTTTCTCAATATTAGCCAGTGTATACGACATACGTATTCAATTATCGCAGTAAAACAAATATATTTCATTTACGTACAAAAATGGCGAAGTGCATGTACAAATTAAGAATGAATAGTTATTTCAAGAGGGGTGAACAAACACAACAGCTAAAATTAAATTACTTAATTTAGATGATGGTTCCTTATTCACCATGCAATTCGCTGTACTTGACAGAGATGTTCGAACTTTTGCTGTCGATAAATTCCAAATATCAATCTAAAATAGAAACACAACTTCGATCCGAGAGCTATATCTTCAGGGGAAATTAGGGTTCTACATCAATCGATGCATGTCACTTCGATTTTGTTTTTGTTGCGGAAGTTGAACAACTCGACGTAAAATGGGAATCGTTACAGGTGCACGTCTTGTCCCTCATCAATCGAAGACAGCCCCGGCGTAATTGAGGGGGGGGGGGGGGGGAGGGGTGCTTGGGGCTGCAGCCCCCTCCCCATTTGTCGACCAGTTAGTAACCAGGGGGGGGGGGTGGGGGGTGGCTGTAGCTGCTCCGCGTGGAATCTTGAACACGGCCATATTCGAGTAAAAGGCTTATAAATTAAATTCATACGAAATATGTCATTTACGGGGTAGTCGCACAAGCCCATGCGCACGTCAGATGAACTGTTATGTTCATTGCGTTTAGCCCTCACACTGCCTGATTTGAATTTAACGAAGTAGGTTGTTTAAAAAAAAATATATCTACACAGTGTAATCCACGGTAAACCACACTGTGAAACACATTGAGATCCACACTCTGAAACACAGTTAGATCCATACTGTGAAACGATGTGAAACACAACCATCACCCACACTGTGAAACATAGTTTGATCTACGCAATATGATTCACATTGTAAAACACAGTGTGATGCACACTGTGAAATGGTGTAATCAAACTGTACCACACTGATCTTTCAGTTCAGGGATACTTACTGATTTTATACTTGTCAACACACCATACCCGGACGGCGTCCCAGGGCATAATGTTTTCCAGAGGAAGAGAACTACAGTCGTAAGTCCTGTGCGTCACACAACCGGAGTAGCTCTGCAGCTTTATTATGATCATGTACATGTGTGTAATAAGTAACCCCTCCCCATACCCTCTCCCAACCCCCTCCATCAACCCCCTCCCTTAACACATTATGTTAACCCCCTCCTCCATGTCCCCCAACCCCTCCGTTCCGTCAAATCCCTCCCCCAACCCCCTCCATCAATCCCCTCACCCAACCCCTCTATCAACCATATCCGTCAATCCCCTCTCCCAACCCCCTACCCCACCTTCTCCCCCACCCCCTTCCATCAACCCCCTCCGTCATCCCCTCCCCAACCCCCTTTCCCAACCCCCTCCGTCAACCCCATCCATCATGATATTCGTAGCTAGCTAACTGGGGCTGTGACCACATTAATGTGGTCACCTGGACACTTTCAAGAAACTGTTAAAAGACCCACCTATTTAAGAATTAAATTTGTCTAGATTTTTCCCTTAGATAGGACAATGATGCAATTCCAAAATGTGTATAATTATGTGTATGTAAGTTCGATTTATAATTATGTTTATGATAATTTTGTTACTGTAATTTGTTGTAATATATTCCTGTAAAGCGCATAAAGATGTTTATTCATATGATGCGCTATATAAATGTAAGTTATTATTATTATTACTAATGAGGAAACAGTCCGCTTCCCCGTTCCTTTCCCATCATGTGGCTTGACCACGCCGGGTATGCCACAGACTGTACCTGCTGAACCCGGGGGGGGGGGGGGGGGGTCTGTCCTCATAGAAAGGGGGGGGGGGGGTATCATGCGTGACCAAGGACTTGCCAAAAGCACCCTAAACGAGTATTTGCGTGGTGCAAAAAATACACCCTAAGTAAGTATGATTATCGGTAATTTGATACCCTAAGCAAGTAATCAATTTTGTGTAAACCCCTAAGCAAGTATTGTTGATACCCTAAGCAAGTAATCAATTTTTTGTAACCCCCTAAGCAAGTTATAACTATTTTTGATACCCCAATTGCAAGTAATCAATTTTTTGTAAACCCCTAAGCAAGTCATAACTATCTTTGATACCCTATAAGCAAGTAATCTTTTTTTGGTAAACCCCTATTAAAAGCAAGTGATAACTATTTTTGATACCCTAAGCAAGTAAGCTGAGTTTTTGAGACCCTAAACGAGTAATTCATCTTTTTGAGACCCTAAACGAGTAATTTATCAGCCCAAAAAAGATACCCTTTTTCCTGATTTTGGGTGATTTTGAGACCCTATTCTAGATACTCGAGTATCTCGCCTGATCGTAAAAAAACACCCTAATTACTCGTTTTCTTGGTCACGCATGATACCCCCCTTTCAATGAGGACATACCCCCCGGGCTGCTGAATAAATAAGTAAACCTAAACTCAAACTCAAACGTCGATACGTCTCCAAATATAGAACAGTATCTAAACATGCTAAACATGTTAGACAAGAGGTTTTTTGGGGAAGAGTTGATATTTTCTGACCCCGTCTTGAACCTCAAGGGAAGGGAAAAGTGAGAATTTGCACACGCGAAGGTGTCTCACTAGCTTTAGTCTCGTTGCTTTGTTTGGATGTTTTGCTCATAACACCCTATACAGTTAAGGAGATATCGTTAATATACAGTGGCGTAGTCATGGTTTATAATTATGTTGATGTTTTGTGTGTATGGTTCATATTGTGCAATCTGCATGAATTGTTGTCATACTATCTTAACAATACTAACACAAAAATGGGGGGGGGGGGGGGGGGGGTAATTTACATGTTTTTAAAAAAACTTTTCCAATGCTGCAGATAAGAAGTAACCTTTACTGCTGCACATTTTAACTTCTACTTCTTGGTAGCGATCATTCAATTAATCATAACGTATTAGTAAACTATAAAGAGACTCCGTAAGACGAAGTCATATTATTAGAGGCGAGCAATATAATACGCAGGTATGAAATAGATTACCGTTACAAGATGATACATATTTCGGCAGGTTCTGAAAATAACTTTGCCAAAATATGTTATTGCGGCTGCAAAATTTCCTCCGCCATAAAAAAAAAACCCACCTCGGTACAACGCCGTGGAAAGGTCACGAGGAAATTACACATAATTATGTGCCAAAAATACCTGGAACATTTAATGCGTTAAAGGTGGCTTAATATCTTTGGCGAATGATGATATTACCTTTAGATGCATCTTCATTTAATTTGGAATGGCAACATGAATTATACACCACACATGATATCAGCAATTCATGACAATTTACCCAAAAAGCTAGGACATCAATTTGTTTAAGAGTTCTAATAGATTTAACAAATGAATACATTACCTCATGTCAGAAACAAGTTGAAGGGCAATTAAAGGGATAGTTGAGTTTTGGTAAAGAGAGTACAGTTTTGGTCAAACTGAATTTTAGTAACCAAAACCTGCATCATTACATTACAAACTAATAGTTATAACTCCACCATGCTGGAAAGGAATACAGAATTACAAATGACTAAGTAAAAAACCTGTTATTTAAAAAAAAGAGTCGTTAAAACTCAAGAGGGTGCTCTCTAAAAACACATCGGTTTCGACCATTTTAAATAAAATATTATGCATGTGATGTTTCGCTGAAAAAGTGATTAGATAGAGAGATAATCAACACCTGTTTAAAAACCTCTTTTGTAAATTGTTGAAAAGAGGAAGCATTTAATTATTTTTTTTAACGGCTGGTTCAAAATTATCGAATAATTGTGGGGCCCCACAATTATTACAAATGGTTATGTTTATGGATATTTCAGCAATTTCTGAACCGATTTTGATCAAATAAAGTTTATTCTGTCATTAAATGTGTATGCTCATCAAATTTGACACTCGGTTTTTCATCTCACAAAAAATGATTTTGTGTAGCGCCCTATACCAAAACTCAACTATTATATCCCTTTAAAGGGATAGTAAAATTCTAGTTTAAGTTGCGTTCCCATTAGAGCGAATTTTTTTTTTTTCGCAGCGAATTATTGAAAAAATCGCTCTGAGGAGTGATTAAAAAAATTCGCTTGCGAATATTCGCCATGTAATATGAATAATATATATGAATAATATATGAATACCACTGAGTTGGTCCGTGCGAATGTTCGCGGCGGAAATTCGCCGCGGAAATTCGCTCTAGTGGAAACGCAGCTTTAGAGGGCGCTTCAAGAAATAGTTAATGTGTGAGGTATTGAAAAACTTAGTGTAATTTAAGGAAGAGCATGTGATTTAAGATAAAACAAGCTATATTTGATCAAGAGCTGAAATATCAATATATAATTATATCGGATTTGAATAAATACGGTACCATGCATATTTAATTCAACAATTTCAGAAAAAAATCTATACCTACAATTTTTCGAAAATATACCAAAGAGGTTTTTAAATACATGTAATTTGGAAACTAATGAATATTACACGCAAATAATAACGGAGAGAGTTTACATCGATTAAAGGGACATTGTCCAAATCCTCAAAGTGTACTTGGAACTCTAGTGGTTCACACATAACTAGGTTCACGGGACAGGTTTCGGTTTGTCAATTTACCATTTTGTTCAAAAGATAGTTATGATTGAACTGTTTAGATGTTAAATTATCTACGGAATCATTTAATCCGTGTACAAAGTAAGTGCAATGTGTTAGTGGATATTACCTTCCATTTTCGCTCATTTCTCGGCCAAACAACATCCAATTAAAGGGATAGTTGAGTTTTGGTAGAGAGGGCGCTAGCCTACTTATTTTTTTTGTGAGGTAATGAAAAACTGAGTGTAAAATTTGAAAGAGCATAATATTTAAATAATAAAATAATCATTGTTTGATCAAAATCGGTTCAGAGACGGCTGAAATATCCATAAATATAACAATTTGTAATAAAGCTGGGGCCCCAGGTTTATTAGAGAATTTTGAACCAGCCGTTAAAAATTCAAAAAAATGCTTCCTCTTTTCAAAAAGATACAAATAGGTATTTAAATAGTTGTTGGTTATTTCTCTATCTAATCACTATTTCAACAAAACATCACATGCACAATATTTTATTCAAAATGGTTGAAACCGAGGAGTGTTTAGAGAGCGCCCTCTTACGTTTTAACGGCTCTTTTTGAATGATAACATGATCTTTACTACGTCATTTGTAATCTTGTGTTCCTTTCTAGTTATAACTATTATATTGTAATGTAATGATGCAGGTTTTGGTTACTAAAATTCGGTTTCACCAAAACTGTACTCTCCTTACCAGAACTCAACCATCCCTTTAACGTGTAATTTGTACACATTAGTTTCTGGACATATTATCATATCGTATACCAATACACATTTTATTAACCACGCATTACTTTTTGCACTTGTCAACAAATTTACTAGATCCCTTTAAGACCTGTAATGGATCTGATTTAATAAGCTAATAATACACGTGTTCTTGTAACTTCGAATGTCGATTGCAATATTTCAGTGTACAGTATATCGGAGACAGCAAACATGTCAAAAGGGTGAGGATATCGAGCGTTATAATATCATAATAGCAAATAATGATATTACCGCCTCATACAGTTTGACCTCTTTCGCGAAAAGCCACTTTGCGATGGGGTCGAACAAGTTAATTGGCAATAATATTGCACATTATGATTGACTACATAATGTAGATGCACGGACTGGAGTTAAAGGGGTAGTTGCGTTTTGGTATAGAGGGTGCTATACACAAAATATTGTTTTGGTGAGATAATGAAAAACTGAGTGTCAAATTTTAATTATGACATCATAAACTGTATTTGATCAAAATTGGTTCAGAAATGGCTGACATATCCATAAACATAACCATTTGTAATAAATGTGGGGCCCCACAATAATTCGAAAATTCTGAACCAGCCGTTAACAAATTTTTAAAAAAATCTTCCTCTTTTCAAGAATTTACAAAAGAGGTCTTTAATTAGTTGTTGATTATCTCTCTATATAATCACTCTTTCAACAAAACATCACATGCACACTATTTTTTATTTAAAATGGTTGAAACCAATGAGTTTTTAGAGAGCGCCCTCTTGAGTTTTAACGGCTCTTTTTTTAATGATAACAGGCTTTTTACTTAGTCGTTTGTAATGTGTAATTCCTTTCAAGCATGGTGGAATTATAACTACATAGTTTCTAATGTAATGGTGCAGGTTTTGGTTACTAAAATTCAGTTTGAGCAAAACTGTACTCTCTTAACCAAAACTCAACTATCCCTTTAAGAGACAAACACAAAGAGGGGGGGGGGGGGGTGCAAGGGAGGGGGCAGGGGCAATCCTCCGGTATACCTGGTCATATGCGACAGGTAGGCCTATATGTATTTACTAAGATAAAGGGAGATTGCCAAATCAAGCAGGGGACAGGTTATCGTTATATTATGTATTTCATAATTATACATGTATTTTGTTTCTATCGTAAGGGTAACAACATCCCTCCTTAGCAACGCATGCATGCCACTGTCCGAATAGCAAAATGTCAAGTGATTGTTCACTATAATGCCTATACTATGTATACATAATACGTGCTTTAATCTGTACCCTACTAGATTGTGCAATCCCCATATAGAGTTAATACAGGGCCCATGAGGTTCCTGTAAGCAATGAGTTAATTCCTCTCATAATACCAAATCCATTGCCTGCATATCGACTTGTATGTGTAACAATGGTTTTGCAATATATGAGCTGTGCTACGCCAGCACTGTAACAGTTTAAGAGTTGAGAAGAGTGCACTTACCACCATTTGGCAGTTTGGTAACTGCGAAACTCATCAATATATCAATTTGAAGGTGAAATATGAAGTATTCCGAAACAAAAGGGACTAAACGCCAATTATGAAAAGTAAACAAAATAATTAAGGCCGCTATTGCATTTATACAAAAAAAAAGTGTGTTTTCAATAGTACTTTGTTCTTATATACTGCAAAAGTTTCAATGTATGACTTTGAAAGTTATGATGAATCATATCACATAAATTGTACTTAGTGTGTTTCTATAAACATTTTTAGCAGTTTCAATTAATATAGGAAATGTCTCAAAATCGACATAAATTGGGAGAGTTGCGTTTGTGTAGCGAGGCTCTAAATAGACAACCAACACCGACACCCACAACGCTGCTCAAAGTAAACTTCACGGTATCATTATAAAAACAACATTTAGCTAACTGCAAAAATCATCATCATCATCATGGACAGTGCGTGCCGTCTTTCGAAGATGGAAAATCCATTATAATGGCGATCCATTATAATGACAATGGGACGGGGTACGGTGAGTCGACCAACACTATGTCAAAGTTCCCATCGTATACGGTGGAGAACTCATCCTGTTTATCTATCAAATTCACAACCACCTTCACCAAGTTCATTATTTTAAAGGTATGTAGTTCGGTTGCGTACAATTCAGATGCGCGGTAGCTACTTGCCATCGCCTTGCGCACGGTGCGTAATGCATACTACTGTAATTGATCGGTGTAACGCAGTGCATGAGCGCGCGCAAACTGGCCTAGTTCAAAATGGCGACCCGCGGTTTTGCGTCCCCACGCCAGACAACCTTTAAAAATATGGATGTTTGTTTTGTCATGTTGCTTTGTACAGGGCCCACACTAACAAGATCAAGGGATAATGGTTAGTGCATCCGATGAAGACAAGGAATCTAACATAATCATAACGAATTACACTAAAACCAGGCTACCGAGACTCAATAGTGCACTTACCTATCATTAGATAGCTGCACAACTCATCAACGTTAATGCTAGTGACATTTGTGCCTAAGACGGGGTTCTAGACATCGCTCCAAAGAAGAAGACGGTGGAATAAAATGTCGTAGTATATATTAAAGGGATCTAGTTTGTTGGCATGTGCAGAAAGTGATGAATGGTTGGTGTAATATTATGTATTCCCGTGAACTAGTATGTCTCCTGAGTTATGGCCGAGTAATGAGCGAAAATGCAAAGGGATATTTGTTTACCCATGGCACTGACTTTTCACCCAGTTATGACTATCCAGTGGATAGTTCAAAATACGAATACTTCAAACAAAAATATCTTTCTAACGAAAGTGAAATTCGAAAAACCCAAACCTGTTCCCTGCTTCTAAAAATTGGGAATAAGAATACACCAATGTATAAGGGAACCACTCGATTTATAATGAACTTTTGTTGATTTGGACAATGTTACTAGATCCCGTTAAAGGGGCTTAGTAACATTGTCCCAAATCCTCAAAATCCAATTGGAATTATAACGGTTCCCTCATACCTTGCTGTATTCGTATTAACAATAAAAGCATGGGACTGGTTTCGGGTTTTCAAATTTCCCTTTCGTTAAAAAGATATTTACGATTGAAGTGTTCAGATGTTAAATTATCCACTGGACCGTCAAAACCATGTACAAGGTGAATTTTGAATATCACTTTGCATTTTTGCTCATTACTTGGCCATATAACGTCCATTTAACTTGAAATTTCCACACAACACCCAGTTGACATATCAGATAACAATAATATACATTGTATCAACCACTCATCACTTTTTGCACATGTCAACAAAGTTAATAGATCCCTTTAAATAAGCTGCGTTTCCATTAGAGCGAATTTCCGCGGCGAAATTTTTTTTTCGCAGCAAATTATTGAAAAAATCCCTCTGAGGAGCGATTTAAAAAATTCGCTTGCGAATATTCGCCACGTAATATGAATAATATATATGAATAGTATATAAATAACACTGATTTGGTCCGTGCTAATGTTCGCGTCGGAAATTAGCCGCGGAAATTCGCTCTAATGGAAACGCAGCTTAAAGGTGACAAACTCTCTGTAACAAAAGGGTGATGAGGGCAGTCAAAGTTCACGTCTAGTGAAGTCTGGAGGAGGAGACTCTTCGTGTCCGAATCAATAAAACTCCAATTCACAACTACCTTCAGTTGGTGTAATGACTTTACCCTCTGAGTGCCGCGATGGTCGACTTAGGTCACGATACTTATGTTAATATAGGTTTTCCCGCTCAATGTTACACTTTTATCAATCGAATTCATTAAGGGTCATTCAAATTCACGCATTGCCGCGTAATCGTTGGTATCGGTCTTTCAAATTCCGAAAAGGTGCAAACGAATTCATGCATACGCATACGCTTTCGTGAATAGACACAAGAGTTCATTTATGGGCATTCGAATTCGCGAATTTGCAATAGCGCCAGCATTAACTACATGCCATTTTGAATGCCCATTGATGAAAAGGTATACCCTTTGTGCGAATTCACATGCTCCTACGTGATTTTGAACGACTATTTACGAATTCGAATGCTGCTTTGACACGGCGATCGCAAATCGCGCGAATTCGTTTGCTCCTTATATCAATTTGATTGTCACAATCGCGAAATTGAGCGGGAAAACCTATATTATAATCAAAAGTGTGGATTTCTTCCTAAATACACACAATTATACTACTAGTGCCCAAGCGCCACTCCGCGAAACCGTGCGTGTGCATGCGCGTGGGATCCTTTATTACGGTAATCACTTGCGCTCTGAGTCTTTTCGATGGGCGCATTTATTTATCGCGTAAACAAACGTCGCTCACAATGCGTACAAACACAATGCGTCATTGATTCATCGAACAGTTTTACCGCGATCGGGATTTAGGGCGTCAAATTGTGAATTCAGACGACTGTAGTTGTTATTCAATTGGACTCTTGTAATCTAATTTTTGCAATCGAAGGTTTAATAAGGCTAGAGTTGAAATGTCACGTGACCGCGTTCAGTTTGTGAATAAAGGAGTCGTCATGTTGTACTGAAGCCGAACTGCCAATAATTAATACTATACACACGTACCCATCTTCAGAAGCCTGAACATACTGAAGATAACTCACCATCGGCACTTCGAAGATAATAATACTTCTACTCATAATAATGTTTTCGATGTATATATCGCCTAATAATTATGATTGATAATTATATAGGCGCTTTACATAATTACCCCGGTCATCGGACAAACACTCGCAATCAATCCGCGCGTGACGCGAACACTTTATCCTGGGAGGTGAACATCGATTGTAAATAGGGGGAAGAGTGCGGTCAAAGTGCCCATCGCATATAATTATAAGCATTCCCTATCAAACTCGATATAATTTACGTACCTTCATATAACTCATAATTGACACTGCAAAAGTGGTTGTCTCTTTCGAAGGTTAAACATTTACTACACAAAGAAGAGTAACGAGGGTAATATCAGTCTTGTGTCATCCTTCGAGGGTGAACATCCATTATCAGATTATAAAGTGAGTACAGAGGGCAGTCAAAGTTCCCATGACACAAGATTGAAAGGGTCATCCGCAGTCTGTCAAAAATCAATCAACATTAATTTACCTAAGCGCGTACCTTTATATATCTGCAAAACTCATCATTGACGCTTTGTGGTGGTTGTCTCTTCGAAAGCCGTTTACAAACCGTTTCAGAAAACATTATAGCGTTATTGCAACTTGATAGATTTGTAGTAAAAAAACATATAGGTGACAAGTCAATTACTAGGATGGTAAAGAGGGCACACAGAGTTCACATCGTATGCTGTCCCTGTCAAAATAAATTTATCAATCAGCTGTTTGACATTCTGAGTCAAAACCACGCTCGTGTCCAAAATATAGTGAAACTGAAGATCCACGTCATAGATATTCGGTCAAACGTTTCATAACTACCATAGTTAGTACCATCATGTGAAAAGTATGTAAGGAAGGGTGACAACATTACTCCCTGTAACCACGATCATTGCAACAAAGTCAACCAATCCATGTGCTCAGTCCCGCGGACACTGTTGGACCAGAGAGGTGGGAGGACCTCTCTGTTTGATATCTAGCTAGGTTGTGAACGCGGTGAATATTGTTTAGGACGTGGCGAAATTACCATGTAACTGGTCAGCATTTAGGAGCAGGGAGACATGATAAACCGGCGGACTTGAGCTGCACTGCATGCGGGAATAACAATAGTTCTACGCCAATAAAATAGAAGTGTCCTGAAACGTGAACAGAAATAATCCTATCGGAATATCAAAGTGTATGCTATGTAATTCAGCTCGACGGTGTCTCAAAGTTAAGGAGTCACACTAAGGCCACCACAGACTGTCCCTGACTTTAGCATGCTTTTTAGGATCCTCGACAGGATCCGCATGTTTGATCCAGCTAGCTTACAATGCCACACAGCCATAGGTGAACACAATTACAGCCTTCAGAGGGATGAGACCTTATTAGAGGATAAGGGGGATTTAGGCATTAGCCATAGGGCATAACGGTACGCATAAGTGAAAGTGTCCTCAAGTGCTCAACAGTGGCGAAGCTCATCAGGGTTGGAAAAGGGGTGTCACAAACCCCCTGCGTTAATTCGTGCCCCCCTCCGTGATGCCCCTCCCATAAAGAGGAACATATGTTTAATATACAACTTTTGATGTTGTTTCTGTCGCTGATGGTGGTGGTGGTGACGTTGTTGCTGTTGTGTTTGTTTGATGGCAATCTGTCAACAATTACTATTGTTGCAAACAAATATATTTTCTTCATGAGTCATAATTATTTGTATTGCCATATATTTCAGGATGGCACCTCTAAATAAACAAACCCATAACACATTGTTAGTATAGCTTCTTGCGCTGCTCTCTTATAGTAGAAACTAGTGGTCAATTAACAGATAAGCGCCATTCCGCGACGCCGTGCGTGCCCGCATATTAGGATACTGCATATACAGTATAATCGCTTGCGCTCTGAATCTGTCGATGATCGTATTATCGCATAAATAAACGTTACTTACAGTGCGTACAAACATATGCGTGATTGACCCATCGAACAGTTTTCCCATGATCGGGATGGATTTAGAGCGCACTATGGATTTAGACGATACAGATAATGCCCCACTCCCGTTCCAACCTGGTTTACCCCCTGTCATGCCGCTAGTTCTCAAAGGGGTGATATCCGTTATATTATGATCTCATGCATGCTTGGGGAATCATGGGCTTCCTTGCTTATAGCGGTAGGACATTAAAGGCAGAGTATCGTGAAAGTGCGTGTATGGTATTCGACATCAAAGTCAGTGCAATGGGTTAGTGAATATCACTTTGCATGTTTGCGTATGACATCCATTTAACGTGAAATTTTCACACATTTCTCAGTGGACATATCAGATCACAATCAACCATTCATTACTTGTTCCACATGTCAACAAAGTTACTAGATCCCTTGAAAGCAGACATTCATGACAGTTACTTACTGGGAACTAAACAGCGAACTAAATAACGTGTACGAATTTGCAAGTAAAACACTTCAAATTCGAACAGTTTTCGCACGTCAAAAATTGTTGATATCGGTAATAACCGTGATCGAATGGCATGCTTGGGGATTCATTAACATGATTAAGGGTCTCATGGCCTAATGTTACGACAGTGCAGAGTGATTGTGGTATATGAAGGAACATGGAACAATGTGTATCATAAACAGATGATAATGAAGAATGGTTTACAGGGATTTCAATATTTCTCAGTATAAACCTAACGTATAATATACGTGAAATTAAAGGGGTAGTTCAGTTTTGGTACAGAGGGCGCTTCAAGAAAAATTTGTTCTGAGATAGTGCAAAATTAAGTGGAACATTTAAGGAAGCACACAATTTTAATGACATAATAAACTTTGTTTGATCAGAATCGGTTTAGAAACGGCTGAAATATCCATAAATATATCTGATTGGAATAATGTGGGGACCAACATTTATACAATTATTTAAGAAAATATTTATAAATCCTACACATTTCGGAAAATTTACCAAAATGGTTTTTAAATTGTTTTGATGATTTCTTTATTGTATAATTATTTTGACCAAACATCACATTCACATAATTTTATTTTTTAAATGGTTCAAACTTGAGGTTTCTGGAGGGCACCCTCTTGTGTTAACAGCTGATTTTTAAATGAAAACAGTAACTTAGCCGTTAATATCGGAAATAATATCGCTAGTGATATTCGTTTGTCTCGCAATGTATGACCATACATTGCGAGACAAACGAATATCACTAGCGATATTATTTCCGATACTATATCCGCAATGGATTATATATTTACTATTAGCCGTTAATGTTTGTCTGCCATTCAGCATCATTGAATTGTTACTGTTAGTTTTAATGGTAACTGACAAGTTTTTTAAAACTAAAATAATGTTTGACCAAAACTGTACTATCCCTTTAAGGAGTGGTGTTCGTTATTATGATTTCATGGCATGCATGGAGGATTATGGGCTTTCTGGCACAAAACTAGCCAACGGTACAATATTAAAGGGGAACTGTCGTGAAAATAAGGCAACCGGAAACAATTTGTATCATTACTTTCTTTACAGTATATAGACATACTGTGTACTGTTTCGGACCTTCTAGCTTTTGTATCGCACTAGAGACGTTGTACTTATACTAGATATTGACATTCGCTGTTATAATTACCATAGATCTATGAAATGTTTTAACTGTGTATAATTATATTCAAAATTCCGTCAATGCATCT
>JBAMJV010014779.1:0-11873 GCA_037951105.1 Echinarachnius parma
ATAGTGCGAAAACAGAGACTATTCATTACTTTAATGGTGAATGAGACAGGGATTAAAAGACAAAATGGCCCAATTCAAAAGTTTATGAAACAATTGCTGTTTGATTCCATTCATTTGATTTTTTTTTATGGCAATTGTGGTAAAATGCATTAACTTCAATTGTAAAACAGTTGCAATTTTTAAATTTTCCAACTCTCAATAATTTGTAATGATAGATAATACTCTTGCGAATTTTGAAATATGACTATTGTGTTCTGTAATGTGTGCTCACTCAACCATGGATTAATGGTTACCTCTTATTTTACACATTGTTTTCCTAACTACCATATTGATATATTGGCAAGACGAAATCTTGAAACGATTCTTGGTTATGAAATTATGGGCAATTGCTTACTTTTTGCGTTCGGTTATTTATGCACCTAACCTGGTTCAGGAAATCCAATGTGCAGCTTCATTCACCCCTCATCCGCATCCCTTTACTCTAATTCTTTCTCCCCTAGTACTCATCCTCTTAGAATATCTAACATTCACCATACACCCCCCCCCCCCCCACCCACCCTCTCATGAACCCACTTGACATCCATATTTAGTAATCCGCTCTTTATAGTTTGTCACTTCGTCTTTTTTTGCCTTTTCCGAAAAGTCCCCTTTTTGTCATTATTCACGTTATCATTACCATCATGATCATCATCATCATCATCATCATTTTCATCAGCAGGGGCAAGACAAGCAGGCAGCAGCAGCAGCATTATCATCATTGTCGACCTCATCATCGCCATCACCACCATCGTCATCATCATCATCCTCGTCACCACCATCGTCATCATCATCATCGTAACCACCCACTCTCCATCGTCATCATCATCATCATCATCTTCCTCTTTTCAACCTAAAAGATGTTATCCTCTTTTCGCAAGCAACATTCCAAAGTTGCAAAATAATTGTCAGTATTATAAAAGTAACTTTTTTTTTAGGAGGTGGCCTGAGATTAGGACTTGAATATATTTTTCGTAGAATTATATCGACACTTACATCTTGAAATAATACAATGTGGTTGCGACTCTTTAATAGAAATAATGATAATAAGTATTGTAGTAAAACTAATAATAATAAAAAATAATAATAACAATACTACTACTACTAATAATAATATACACCGCAGTTTTCCAGCATACGAAGTGCATTCCCACTCCACTTGTTGGAAGTATTATAGACAGTCGCCAGTCACGTGCTAAGCTGAAGGACATAAATACTGGGGCATCAGTATTCGTATTTAATTCGGGACCCCATGATAAGAAGTCGGGTGACTATCCGATCTTGCCACAACTCCTCCACATTGATGAATATTTAAAAGGATGTTTGTTTTCCCTACTATAATTAATGTTTAATTGTACTATCATAAGCCGTTACTTTCCAAGAATTAGTATTCAATCTTGACACTCTAATTATATTTGATAATTTCTTTAATCTTACCACTACTAGCTCCAATAGACGAGATATCAAAAACGCCTGTGGCTACAACAACTGCATCAACTACAACGATGGCTATCACAACTCGGCCAGCGACGACAACCACAGTTCCGACAACCACGCAACCACCAACCACAGCGGCAACAACTACCATGACTACCCCAGAGATTACTACAACACAACCAACAACAATCATCACCACAACTGTGCCACCACCTACCACATCAGCGACTCCTACTCCGGAAATTACTACCATGCAACCAACCACATCGGCAACTACTACTCCAGAAAGTACTACCATACAATCAACCACATCGGGAACTACAACTCCGGAAAGTACTACCAGACAGCCAACCACGTCGGCTACTACTACTCCGAAAAGTATTACCGTACAAACAACCACGGCGGCGACTACAACTCTGGAAATTACTACCGTACAACCCACCATATCGGTAACTACAACTCCAGAAAGTACTACCGTACAACCAACCACGGCGGCTACTACTAGTTCGGAAAGTACTACCGTACAACCAACCACGGCGGCAATTACAACTCCGGAAAGTACTACCGTACAACCAACCACGGCGGCTACTACTACTCCGGAAAGTACTTCCGTACAACCAACCATGGCGGCGACTACAACTCCGGAAAGTACTACCGTACAACCAACCACGGCGGCTACTACTACTCCGGAAAGTACTTCCGTACAACCAACCATGGCGGCGACTACAACTCCGGAAAGTACTACCGTACAATCAACCACGGCGGCGACTACAACTCCGGAAAGTATAACCGTACAACCAACCACGGCGGCGACTACTACTCCGGAAAGTACAACCGTACAACCAACCACATCGGCAACTACAACTCCGGAAAGTACGACCGTTCAATCAACCACATCGCCAACTACTACTCCGGAAAGTACTACCGTACAACCAACCACATCGGCAACTTCTACTCCGGAAAGTACTACAACACAACCAACCACATCGGCAATTACTACTACCCCTCCAACTACCACAACACCAGAAGCAACCACCATTGCTCCAACTACCACAGCTTCTAACACAGTAGCGGAAACCACCACGGTTGTAACAGGTACTAGAATTCTGACTTGTGGAAAAAAAGGGAAGTATTTCATTGTTCACTTTGTGTCTCATCGAGGGCAGTTTTTAACAATGGTTGATGTGTTGTCTTGTCTTTACAGGTTTCCATGGTGATGAACTACTTGAAGACTACGAGCGCACTGATGGAAAGGTCCCGCGATGTATTGGTCCTTCTTTAGCAGGAATAATACATCATCCAGTATAGAAAGTTCAACGAGGTCTACACTCCCTTTTTTGCTTCTTTGGTTTTTTTTATTGCGCGCTTTGCATGAAAGCTCGTGCAGAGGTCATTACGGATGTGAAACATTTTCTAGGAAGTACTAGGATGTAATCACGTGCTGGTCACTATAATGAAACACATTTTCTCGGGAAACTTTGTAATCCCAGAAAAACATCTTTATATGGTTACTCATGCTTCTGTGTGTCGAGTAACCAGTTCTAACATAACCCAACAAGTTCTCTTTCCCATGAGGAATGGGTGATCACCCTTCCCTATCTCTCCCAGTGTATAGCTTTAGGAATTCTGGCTAGATCCTGATGCAACGGGGGTGAAGGACCATCTATCTACTATCACGTGACCGCTACCAGATCTACTGCCTGAAACCACGTGGTTGTCTTTCAATCTACCTGCTGGTGTCACATGATCGTCATCTGGTCTCCAGTATGTTGTCACGAGACTACCTCCTACCTACTGCCGGTTAAGTGACATTCACCTACTCACTAGCATGCTTTCAGTACGGTTGGAGTAAACAAGCATACAGGAGGTAAAAAAGTGCCTGACTATCTTCCTATCATTTTGCAATCGGATTTTGAGAACCCCAGAGGTGGACGTTTTCAGTTTTGTTTTGCAACCCCCCCCCCCCCCCCCCTTCCCCCTCTCTCTTAGTTCTGCCCTTCTAGCATCTGTCCCTCCCTCCGTCTATGCATATTTGTTTCTCCCCATTCAGCACCCGAACCAACAGGTAATACCCTCCGACGATGTCCGCCATGATTGCCATCATTATCGTGCAGACCACCACCACCACCTTCTAAACTACCACATTGGTCACTGAGAGTTGTCACAACCAGCAACTTACCAACCAACCAACCAGCCAGCCAGTCAGTCAGCCAGTCAGCCGACCAACTAGCCAGCAAGCCATGCAGCCAACCAGCCAAACATCCAACCAACCATCAGCTAGCCAGCCAGTCAGCCAGCCAGCCAGCCTGCCAGCCAGCCAGCCAGCCAGCCAGCAAAGCCAGTCAGCCAGCCAGCCAACCAATCAACCAACTAGCCAGCAAGCCAGCCAACCAGCAAAACATCCAACCAACCAATCAGCCAGCCAGCCAGCCGCAAGCCAGCCAGCCAGCCATCCAGCCAACCAATCAACCAATCAACCAACCAGACAGCCAGCACACCAGCCAACCAACCGATCAACCACTGTCAACTCATCACCCGAAAACACCCATCGTCATCGCAACGCAATTTACGACGTATGAGGGTTCATGCATTCGCTCCACAAGAAACGGCTATGGACAACCCACACGGCTAATAGTGATACCGGGCACCATGAGGGTAATAATAATATTCGAAAATCATAAATTATATTATTATTATTACTATTATTGTTATCATTATTATTATCTTATTATTATTAATAGTATTATTAATATTAGTATTATTAGTAGTATTATCATTTATATTATTATTGTAATTAGCAGTAGTGTATTATTATAATTATTATTTGTTTTATTATGATCATTATATGTATTATTATTACAATTATAATTATTTAGAGAATACACAAATATAAGAATTAATGAGTTTATACTATACATGTTCAAATGAAAGCCAAAGAAACATCAAATAAAATGATTTTATTACAAAATCACGGAAAAGAGACTATCCCGGCAAGAATCAGCATAAAATCGCGTCCTATGGCATTCATGCCATTATTTAGTGTTGATATGGACAACGGGTCACCCGATGTCACGTGCATATATTAACTAGTCGAAAATCAGCCAGGGTTCTTTGACGACTTGTCCTCACCCACTTGACATATATCACATCATAAGAGGACCCCTCAAGACGAGGATCTTCTTTTTTCATCTTATAATCTAACACAATCCTAAATCAATATGGTTAAGGTAACTTAGGACTGAAAAGAAAAACTTGACAAATTGAAAAAATACCCGTAATCGGTGATTTAAATTTTGGACCGTGTCGGGCAAAAAATGCAAAACACTGTCGTAGATTGGTATTGCAATAGCCACATGTGGTGGTGCTAGTGGGTACTCTTCACGAGCGCGTCACAGTCAGCTAGCGGCGTAGCGTGCCGACACCGGAGTGCGGGTACAAAAGTGAACTAGCGCCAACATTTATACATTCACAATCCCCAGTAATGTTAGATTATCCTGTTTTTTCCCCATTTATAATGCGCAGTGTGACCCCCTGCTTGGCACCTATACACTTCACGAGCGGGACGAAGTGCTCGTTGCCGGATCCGGAGAAGATCTTCAGCAACCTCCATCGATCACCACTTCATGAGCTACGACGTCGAGTCTGATGATCCGTTCGTCCGCACAGAGAGATCAGCGACACCGGCTCACTTGTTTCGAATGGAAAGGTGAGGATAATAGTAATAATAATGATTATGATGATAACATTACAGGTTAAACATTGCTGGTAATAATTATAGTAAAATTTATGATAATAATAATAATAATAATAGTGATAATAATAGATATAATGATAATACTAATTATAATAATGAAAATAATAATCACGATGATACTAATAACAATAACAATTATAACAATAATAATAAAAAATAATCAAATTGATAACAATAATGATGAGAAATATTTATTTTTGTTTCAGATTGCATATTTGGAGAGATTGTAAAGCCATCGAACGGTGTTTTATTTGTTTATCTTTTTGTATTATTATGATGATGATTAAGGTGGAATTGATAACTAAATATTAAAAACAAACGTGTGTACAAACGTTTCTAACCGCTGTAGAAATAAAACCAGCATTAAATGCAGAAATCACGTAATTACCTAAAAGCTCTGCTTCTTGTTGGTTTCCCTGTTTTGGGTTCTAATTGGTGGATTAAATTTGAATAAAAGTGAATGATGACCGAGAATAGAGTTTACAAAACTGTTAATTATATATTTTGTTATGTTTTCTACTTATCGTTCCAGGGTGTGGCTCCTGGTGAAATCATGGGTTCTTTAAAGCCCGGCGCAGACAGAGCCGACTCGACTGGTTGTCATTCCGATCGGCTCAGTTTTCAGTGCCTCGCGACACACATTTTGCCAGTCGAGAGACAGTCGGATGCCAGTTGGGGCCGATTCAACACGATAAATCTGCTCCGACCGACCGGGCCCAACTCTAGCCTGATTAAAACCAGTCGGATCGGGTCGAATCGGCTCTGTCTGCGCCGGGCTTAAAGAAGATGAATGACTACTTACTCCGCATCGTTTAGACGTTGGCGGCGTATCACGAAACCTGCTTTATCATGTTCATTATAATGTTTATATTTATGATAATATATCGATTGGATTTTATTTTATTCGATTTGATTTGATCATGCTTATTACACGCAATTCACAGTCAGCAGTCGAATCTGATTGAGAAAAGGACAATTATATGCAATGTTCTTCGCTGCAGAAGCGATTTTGTAACTTTGTTGTTAATAAAAATGTGTATTGGTGTGATCTGATATGTCCAGAAAGTAATGTTTGAAAAATTCAATTTAATTAAATGAGCGAAAATGCAAAGTGATATTCACTTTTATACTCATTGCACTTACTTTGTACACGGCTGAAAAGGTCCCGTAGATAATTTCATATCCGCACACTTCAATCGTAAATATTTTTTGAACGAAATGGAAAGTTGAAAAACCGAAACCTGTCCTGTGCTTTTATTGTTAATACGAATGAAACAAGGTATGCGGGAACCGCTAGAATTCCAATTGGATTTTGAGGATTTAGACAATGTTACTAAGTCCCTTTAACGTACTTAACTAATTTCCCAATGTATGCGTTATTATAACTTTACCAGATCAGAATCATTCGATTGGTTTGATTATCATGCATTGTTTGAAAATGTCTGTCTTTGTGGCAGTACCAGACATTTTATTTACTTTTATTTCGAAGTATACGGACCCGGGGTGGAGGGCCGATTGCCGCTCTCAAGGGTCTCATTTTCGTGTTTTTTTTTAAGCCGCTCTGTAGACCTATACATTAAAAAGAAGCGGGTCCTACTAATTAGCGCGAACAAGTAGGAAGTACTGCGAACAAGCGCAAAGAAATGCGAAGCAACTTATTGCAAACAAATTTCCCATTCGCATAGCAAGCACTTGTTCACAGTAATTAGTAATTGCTGCGCTCAATTACTAATTACTGCGAACAAGCGCGAATTGACTACGAACAAATTTGTTTGCATATGAAATCCCGTTCGCACTTGTTAAATCCCGTTCGCGCTTGTTCGCATTACATTTGTTCCTTAACCCTAACCCTAACCTTAAATATCGATGGCTTATTCGCGATATAGAGCTCGCGCTTGTTCGCAGTTATGTACTTCGCACTTGTTCGCGCTAAATAGTATATAGGACCAAAAATAGCCGCTTTATAGAGTGTGGCCCGAATTCTTATCAGTGGCACAACTTTAGCCTGGGCTAAAAAGACAAAGGCTACCCGTAACTAGATAAACTGTGTACCTATTGTTGGTTGTCATTTGCCACCGGAGATATTATTTCCTTTCATTATCCATCAATCCCTCTATTTCTGCTTAGGCATTAGGAAAAAGGGCCGCTTGCCATTTCAGTAATAGTATAACCGGTCACCGGTAATATGATCTCCTGGATGATCCAGGACGCAATTTGCTGATGGCCGACAATGAATTGAATTTAAAGCGGCCCATTGTCCTGATGCCTAAGCAGAACTAGAGGATTTGACTGGATAATGAAAGTAAACAATTAGAATATCTCCGGTGGCAAATAACAACCAACAATGGGTCCACAGGTGCAAAACGGTTTAACTGGTTACTGGGAGTCTTGTCTTTTAGCCGAGATAAAAGTTGTGCTCCTTATGAGAATTCCGGCCAATGAGATCAGCTACCAAGACCCTCTTTCTCACTCAGCTGGCCAGCTCCCAAGACCCTATTGTTCCCCCCTCTCCCTAGACCCCCGCTCTGAAGTTGGATGAGGCACACCCCCGCCAAAAGATAAATCGAGTACACCCTCCCCCTCGCCGGCAGCGAATTACGGAATGTCCCTGGTATGTGAATCAAAGTGATGGATTAATCAATATAGCAAGGCATGTGCTTATATTATGGCTAATATGAATTGAATTGCCTTTATATTATGTCTCCAAAGATAAGTGGTAATGTATGGACAATTATTTGTGCATTAAAATTTACACAATGAAATGCGTAAAATCATCCATAACAAGGATACATATGGTTTACACTATAATACTTCTTAGATACATATCATGTTTATAAGAATTGGGTACTTGTGTTTAAGATCAGCATTTAAAGATGATTTTGCTTGCATTATTGTTTTTTTTCAAATCCAAACACTTATTACCCATACACTTTTAAATAGCATTATACCGTATAGATCATCAATGACACAGTTAACATGATAACCATGATTCACGAGGCAAATATTGTTTTTGTTGTTCTATTCAAATACCACTTATTATTCAGAAAAACCTTACAATATATGTCCAACAATATAACAATTTACTTTTCAGTGGATCCCTCTGTTTCCGATATGTATTCCTTTATTTTTGTAAATGATTGTAATTGATATGTTTATTGCGTTGGAAACAAACATACAAATTAAATTTATATTGAACATCACTTTTGGACAAAATCTTATAATGGATCCATGTATATAAACTGGATTGTTCAATTTAATTTCAGCTCGCCTGAAGCTTGCTTGAGCCGCAGGGAAATGTTGGTCCTATTTTGTTTCACCTAACTTTCTTATACAGTTTGGAACACACACTTTTCTTTTACTCGGGTGTTTTCAAATAGGAAGTTTTCGCCCCTGCTAGGCATTTTGAAGACATAACACACATGTATACTTATAAGATAAATATATTGCATATAATCCATTTTTTGTTTTATTAAAGAGTAAATGTTAATTAGTTTATAAAATGTATCTTATTTTAAGAGTATGTTAATATATTTAGGGTTTTGTTGTAATTGATGTGATACTGTGTTTGTTTTGTTATACTAAAACAATCAATACCACTCGAACAGGCGAAAGGTGATTCAATTAATGGGCGAAGCGAATGTGTCAACTCCCCTTATTTATCGGGAGGCATGTGTGGATATAATAAATCCTAAACATTTAAATTGTTATCCTTACGAGTTAAATTGGGACGGAATTGTTTTGCTTTTTTGTATTCATGTGTTAATACATTAGTATGCGTTATGTTTGAGAGAAATTGTTTTTTATGTATTTTATCCTCAAGCTGTTTATAAATACAACAGTCGTGTTGTGCCAATTTATTTTTATATTAAACCATTGAACTATAATAAATAGGTGATTCTGAGGTTAATTTGTATCTGGTGTGTACATCAGTGTAATCATTATAATAACATGTAGAGAGTTCATCGCAGGTCTAGTTCAGTATTTTATAAATAGCTGTCCACTAGAGTACCTAAGATGTATTATGTGTGTACGTGTGTGCGTGTGTGTGTGTTTGTGTGTGTATATATTTTATTTGGAGGAATACAAAAATATATGTGTGTATACGAACCAGAGAAAAATAACACTGATTGCCTATTGAAAACAAAATCATTCGGATAGGCATATCTCAGCCAATACTTAAGATATTAAATTTATTTTCGGATAATGAAGTTCAAATTGAGAAATTATACAAAATAATGCCATAGCTGTCCAGAAATTGGTTAAATCTTATGATTTTGCTCTAAAACGACATGACTTTTGCCCAAATATATTACATGAGCTTGCCTTAATATATGAGTTTACACAACATTTGCTACGATTTTGTATGACATGATAAAAAAGGGCATGTTTTTGCCGAATATAACATTTTTCAAAACTGTCATTGGGCTGGAGTACCCCTATGATTAGCTCCATATGTAAAGGGATGGTATAGTTTTGGTATAGAGAGTACAGTTTTGGTCAAACTGAATTTTAGTAACCAAAACCTGCACCATTACATTACAAACTAATAGTTACCATGCTCGAAAGGAATAAATAAATACAAATGACTAAGGGAAAAGCCTGTTATCATTCAAAAAGAGCCGTTAAAGGGAGAGATCCACTTTTGCAAGCCAAAATTCAAAAGTTGCGAGGTTATTGTCTTATATGAAAGGAAATGTCATTTAATAGCATGCCTGAAAAAATTAGGGCTTGAAATCTCTTTTTCGTGGAGTTATAGACCTAAAACTGAATAAACTGAGGGACGTCGGTTAATTATGTACATACGTATTTTTGGCCGGTGAGTAAGTTCGTACATAGATTTCACGCAGCGCCAGATCGGTATGCATGACCCCTACGTGACCCCCGCTAGCTACGTGAGCCGCGCATAAGTACTAATGTGTGAGCGTTTACCAAGCAAAATACCCAAACTTCGCTTAAACTGACTACATGTAATTATATATTCTTTCTTTTTGAGATCTTTTCCCGTGACATTCGTTAACAAATGTCGGCTTCACAATACCTTTACGAGAATTAGTACTATATTGTTGTAATATTATGCTAAATCAGTTGAACTCCTTTATTGACCGATATATAGTTTAAATGGAGGGACGCATTCGTTTTTCATTCGTAGAATCCAAATTAGAGGGCTGTTCGCTCTGATTTTTTTTTTGCGTGTTACATTGATCCCTATCCGTCAACTGAAAGCTGTTCAGACGTTTTGTAAAAGTGGATCTGTCCCTTTAAAACTTAAAAGGATAGTTGAGTTTTGGTAAAGAGGGCGCTAGACTACTTTTTTTTTTGCGAGGTAATACAAAACTGAGTGTAAAATTTGAAAGAGCATAATATTTCAATAATAAAATCATCTTTGTTTGATCAAAATCGGTTCAGAGACGGCTGAAATATCCATAAATATAACAATTTGTAATAAAGCTGGGGCCCCAGGTTTATTAGAGAATTTTGAACCAGCCGTTGAAATTCGTTTTAAAATGCTTCCTCTTTTCAAAAATTGTCAAAGAGGTTTTTAGATAGTTGTTGATTATCTCTCTATCTAATCACTATTTAAACAAAACATCACATGCACATATTATGTTATTTAAAATGGTTTAAACAAATTCATTTTTTGAAAGCGCCCTCTTTAGTTTAAACAGCTCTTTTTGAATGATAACAGGCTTTTTACTTAGTCGTTTGTAATTGTTGTATTCCTTTTGAGCATGATGGAGTCATAATTATTAGTTTGTAATGTAATGGTGCATGTTTTGGTTACTAAAATTCAGTTTGACTAAAAGTGTATACTCTCTTTACCAGAACTCAACTATCCCTTTAAGAGGGCGCTCTCTAAAAACTCATTGGTTTCAAACATTTTAAATAAAATATTGTGCAGGTGATGTTTTGTTGAAATAATGATTAGATAGAGAGATTATCAACAACTATTTAAAAACCTATTTGTAATCTTTTGAAAAGAGGAAGCATTTTAAATTTTGTTTGAACGGTTGGTTGTTCAAAATTATCGAATTATTGTGGGCCCACAATTATTACAAATGGTTATGTTTATATATTTAGCCATTTCTGAACCGATTTGATTTTAAAAATCAAAGTTTATTTTGTCATCACATTGTATGCTCTTTCAAATTTGACACTCAGTTTGCATTATCTCACAAAACATTATTTTGTGTAGCGCCCTCTATGCCAAAATTCAACTAGATCATTATATTGCCCTAATCGTGGCATTGTGGGGGGGGGGGGGGGGGGGGGCAATTGTGACCTAGCATATCATCGCACTCTCCGACAAATCAGTTCTAGCTATAATCCGCTCGACGCTCCGTATACCGCTCCATTTTTTTTGAAAGGCCGATACTAAAGTAAACCCGTACAGCTAGGTCGGTTATTTATGACTGACTACCAGTCTCCTACCCATCGATTATATCCTACCCGGATATCGCAGACTACCTGACCTGGCCCACAAGATGGCGACATATACCACATAAAGTTACCGACTCACTATTAACATGCGATTCTTCTTGAATTAACGCCAGACTGAGATCAATGATTAGGGCAAGATGATTTATGGATGGCGCCACCTCTCGGATGATAGCGTGCTAGTGAACCGTGAACATTCGAACACCAAACT